>JAUELU010104597.1:0-11117 GCA_032357145.1 Evasterias troschelii | reverse complement strand
GTGCTATTCCAAGCAGCTTAGTGCTATTCCAAGCAGCTTAGTGCTATTCCAAGCAGCTTGGTGCTATTCCAAGCAGCTTGGTCCTATTCCAAGCAGCTTGGTGCTATTCAAAGCAGCTTTGGGCTATTCCAAGCAGCTTAGTGCTATTCCAAGCAGCTTTGGGCTATTCCAAGCAGCTTAGTGCAATTCCATGTAGCTTGGTCCTATTCCAAGCAGCTTGGTGCTATTCCAAGCAGCTTTGGGCTAGTCCAAGCAGCTTAGTGCAATTCCAAGCAGCTTTGTGCTGTTCCAAGCAGCTTAGTGCTATTCTAAGCAGCTTGGTGCTATTCCAAGCAGCTTGGTGCTTCCCAAGGAGTTGAGAAAGTTTGAGGAATGGTCCAAGTATGCCTTGGTCTAGCTACTAGGATATATTTCCTATATAAGAACCAAGTATTATGGTTAAACGAATGTATTGTTTATTCCAACAGTTTTTAAGAAGCATCATAAAGGGATGCTACATCATTGGTTTTTGGAAGAGTACATTCATTCCAATCCTCTAGTTTTCAAGAAACATATCATAAAGGGATTGGTACACCATTGGGTCTTGGAAGAGTACATTCATTCCAATCCTCTAGTTTTCAAGAAACATATCATAAAGGGATGGTACATCTTTTTTTTTTTAGAAGAGTACATTCATTCTAATCCTCTAGTTTACAAGAAGCATAGTAAGTTTTGTTTTGATAATTACTTATTCCTTAAAAGTTGTTGTGAAAAATTCATCTTTCTAGGTACCCTTTAAGAAGAAATCAAAATTTGTCTTAATATCTCTTTTATTTGTCAGACAACATGACGCACAAGTTGCTGAGATGAGACGGCAGAGAATCTTAGAGCAAGAACAACAAGTATTGATGGAGAGAAAACAGCGACGAGAGAGGATAGAACAGTGTATCCAGGAAGAGACCCTAGAAATGGTTGTCAAGGGAGAGGCTATAGCTATAGCAACAGATGAAATCAGGTTGGTTGAAGTCTGTCTTGCAAGAGCAGTTGGGAAAGTTAATTTGATGCAGTATTTGGTGTGTTGTAGCCGAGCGGATAAGAACACCGGACTCAGGCTCTGGTGTTTCTTATCAGCAGAAGTGTGGGTTCGAGTCCCGGTTGTGACCTTTGTGTTCTTAAGCAAGACACTTATTCATTGTTGCTGCATCCTTTGGATGGGACGTAAAGCCATAGGTCCCATGTACCCATTACACTTATCGCCTAAAGAAGAGGATTGCCCCAGTGTTTTTCTGCATGGTTGGCTGCAGATTGTGCCACAGCACCTTGTTAAATGTTACATAGTGCTGTGTAAATAAATGGGTCTTATATTTTAAAGATAATTCCACTTACCTTGTTGGAAAAGAAATGAGTGCCTTGAGGCGCCCCTAGATGTGATCATATAAGAGATGTGTATTACTTGTTTTTACTTTTTATATATAAAAACATGTAAAACAAGTATGGGTTTTTTCTTTCTTTTTTTGAAAAATATTTCTTATAATCTAAAAATTATTGAGATCAGTAAACAAAATTCAAAGCTCTCAATCTTTCTTTCCTGTGTGATCTGCAAACTCCACCACTTGTTTGTGCAATATCATATAGAGCTCTGTAGGTGTTTGTTAATGTGTATCTTTCTACTCCATTTTGAAGGGATTGCGTCACAACAAACTTATGTTATTTTACCTTCATTGGAACGATCAAATTTGTCTCTTTCTGACCATTTTAAGCTTGGTTATGGAGGGTGCACATGAACAAAACTACAGGTTTACAATGAAAGGTCACTGTGCTTGGCTTGAGAGCTTGTTTTATGTGCATGATCTTAGTCGACTAAAGTCGTTGATGGTAAGGAAGAAGGGGTATAAGTGCCGTGGACTAAAAATGCCAATGGTAACACCCGTTTCAGACAGGTGCTCTAGAGTTGTGCCGAACCAAATAGATTAGGAGCGACTCTAGGTCGAACTTAACAAAACATTTACATTAGGTCCGGCTCATGACAAGATCGACGTCTGAAACCAAGGCGCTCCAGTATCGTTCCGAACGACTGCAATAGTCGATCTTTCGACTTCAAGCGTCCTGTCGCTCCTAACTCTTTCAGACGTCAAAGTTTTCATGTACATAATTCAATAATTTGGTTCGGCGCGACTCAAGAGCGCCTGTCTGAACCGGGTGTTAGTCAACTAAAGTTGTCAATGGTAAAACAGAAAGGGTATAAGTGCTGGAGACTGAAAATGTGAGTGGTAAGGAACTGGTCATTATATTATAAGAAGAATGAGATAAAGCAGAAAGTAATTTTCAGATAGGCCTTCAAAATCTCTCGTGTTGTAAAACTTGTTTGACTCTCAGTGAAGTTCACCGACAACTGAAGGTGGAGAGCATCAATCGGTGTGTCGCTCACATCAGTCAAGAACTCATCCAGGAGGTCTTGGCTGAGGAATGTCATGGAGTTTCAACTGAGCTCATACAGATGGAAACTGCTCTACGTGACCAGCGACTCGCTGAGATCGAGAAAGCCGTGATACTCAAACAACAAGCTAAGTACTTACAGAGGTGAGGGTAAATTTAATTGTTATAATTTTTTTCCTATTAATTCTGGTTATGAAGCTAAGCAAACTGATTCACTACATTCGCCAAGAACCCCATGGAGAGAAGCAAGGAAGGAAGTTTTAGTTTTAATTGTGGGAGGAAAAACCCAAACAATTATTCCAAGGAAAACCCACGCAACCAGGCAGGGACTGAAAACCCAATCCACATAGTGACCACAGCAAAAACATGAGTTGGGAACCAGTGGTAACAATGTGAACATTATGAAATTTTGGCTGGTTACCCGTTCCTGCTAAGCAAGACTTTTCTGTGCTTAGTAGGTTTTTTGTGCTTACAGGCTTTATGAAATTGGGCCCTGAGCTGCTTAAGCACAAAAAGTAACTAAGCACAACAAAATTTCACTTACCAGAATAAGGTTACCAGCCAAACTACCATGTCTCATGTACAATTTGTGACTGGTGTCCTGCTCATTTCTGCTTAGCAGACAATTGTTAAGCAAAATATTCTACTTAAGCAGCTTGATGGAATTAGGCCCTGATGTGTTGAGCATAATTGACAGGTGATTGTTGACATGCTCCAAAGGTTCTGTGTGTTCACTCAGAGGTTTACACATGGATGGTCGTCGATTGAAGGCAACGGAATCAATAAAGAGGTTCCATTTTTGTTTTCCATTTTGGGAGGGGTGGGATGAGAAGTCCAAGATTCCTGCATGCCATCGCTGGTTATCAGCTGTGGCTTACAGTCTAGTGTCCGGCCGATTCACAGTGAACACAAACAACATGTTCTTGAAAGAGAAAAAGAAATCCTGGTGCATTTTATGAGAACAGTTTGTTGTTTTTAGTTGGTTTAGTCAAGGTTTCATTTTGTTTTGCTGTGGGCAATCCTATTGGAACTAGTTAAGAAGTGAAAATACAGTGCAAAAAACCCCTAAATCCCATCTTTTTGCATAAGTATCTAGATGATATATCACAGTGACCACTCTCCCTGATTCTTCCGAAAAGTTCCCTGAAAATAAACCAATCTTTCCATGATCTGATGAACAAAGTTGAAAATCTCCCAGATTACGAAATGTTTCCCATATAACTTTAATTGTAGTTCCAAAACTCCCTGATTGTTTTACAAAATCTCCCTGATTGCAAGAGGCAATGTTGGTAGCTTTGAAATACAAGTGTCTGTTTTATTTGATACTGTTAAGATGGTCCAGGGTCTACACAAAGCGTATCCGTCTGAAGCGGATGCTGCTGACCTTCCCAGCAGCCCCGCCCAACCAGACCGCCCAGGAGCAGCTTAGGGTGTTGTGGGCGGGGCATAGAGAGACCAAGGAGGCCAAGGACGAAGGCGGAGCAAGGGAAACGTCAGGCATGACTTTGGAGTCTCCATGCGGGTGAGATTTGTTTTTTTGTTTTTTTCATAATAATTCAGATTTTTTTATCATTTTTGTTTTCTTTTCCAAAACTTAGTTAGTGGCCCGCCATTTCGACTCTTGGCCACTTACTAATTTTTGCATTTATACCACAGTTCCTTTTGGTTGGTAAGCAGTTTGCAACAGCTAATTCTATTTTCTCAATTTTTATTTTGTAAACTTCAAGGACTAATTTCACAGAGGTGTTGAACCCTTAAAGGAGACCACAGCAGCTGCAAGTTCTTTTTTTTACAAATATGCCGAAAAGTGATTGGCAGGAATGCATACTGAATTATGAGACCCATTTTGTAAAGCACCCTGTAAAGTTTCACAGTGTGCCTTGTAACAGTCTGCAGCCAACCCTCCCAGAAACACTGGGCAAACCCCGTAAGGGTTTGTGCTTCCTTCAAGAGCTTTAGTAAGCTATGGCATTTGTGCAATTCCAAACTTGCTTTAGTGTTAACATTGTGTTTCCCCTGTTCATTCAGTCAGTCAGTCATTCATTCATTCATTTATTTATTGGTCACATTGGTTTAAGACAACAAGAAATTCTTCGTCCCGCAGTGTGCAAAATTAAAAAAAACAAATAATAATAAATTTTTAAACATTCAAAAACAATATTTATTCAGTATAAAACATTTACAATACATGAACATTGAAAACTAAAACATCAAACAATTTTAAAAAGCACTGACAGAAAAAAATTTAAATGTCATAAATTTTTCCATTTTTAAAATCTTCTTTTTTATACAGTATTGAGACTGGCCGGGAGGAGATTGCCAACTCCATTCTCCGGATTCACTACTTGCAAAATCTTCGCCGCCAGAAGGCGTGGTCACCCCTAGACCTACCCACCGTGCTCGGCAACTCCTTCCATTCCCATCATGCATCCTTGACGGGAGGCAGTCACCATGGCAACAGGCAGCAGCATCACTACTGGAAGCTGGTAGCTTCGCTGCCTGCGTCGGGATCACATGATCAGGAGAGGTTGTGTGATTGGCTGAAGGCGAAGCTGAAGAGGGGAAAACTCTCTGAGGGCTCTAGGAGGGGTCAACTTGGGGATGTTGATGAGGTAACTCCTTCAAATTATATTTGCTTAATTTTATTTGAGTGTAAAGTTGCATCAGATGGTTCAACTTTCAATGCTCGGTTGCAGAGCCCAATGTCAAAATCATTGTCTCAGTGTTACAAGGTCGTATCTCAAAAAATAGGTCAAAAGGTCGTACCTCGCTTAAGGGCACTGGACACATTTGGTAATTACTCAAAATATGTACTAGCATAGAAACTTACTTGGTAACGAGCAACAGAGAGCTGTTGATAGTATAAAACATTGTGATAAAAGACTCCTCCTGAAGTTATGAGTTTTGAGAAAAAAATAATTTCTCACTAAAAAATTTGACTGAAGCCTTTTTCAGGCATCTGAAAGCACACAAATTTGATGCAACAAGGGTGTTTATTCTTTCATTATTTTCTTGCAACTTCGATGACCAATTGCGCCCAAATTTTCACAGGTTTGTTATTTTATGCATATGCTTGGATACACCAAGTGAGAATACTGGTCTTTGACAATTACCAAAGGTGTCCAGTGCCTTTAAAATTACCCTGATGTACAAGTACACAAAGTCAATGGATGCAAGATCCAATGTTGCTTCCCAGAGCGCTCTCATGCAAACAACCTACCTTTGATAGTAATTATGTCATCATTACATCATCATCTTTTTTATTTAACAGGTTCAAACTCTTAGTTTATACTCCGCAAGAGTTCCCCACGTATCGTCCAACAAGCTGTGCACGCTCAGCATCTGCACTAAGGTCACAATGGGGTCAACGTGGTCAACGACCTCTAATCAACATTCTAAGCGCTATCAGCTGCTAGGAACCAGTGGTATCCTGTTTGCACTGGATCCACCCAGTGGAAACCAGGTCAGTTGAGTCTTAATTAGTGTGACCAAATAAATAACATGTTTTGGGTTATTTCACTTTTTGTTCAGACGTCCTGCCAGTTTGAACCCAAAATTTTACTCTCCTGACATCCTTGTAAAGAATTGTTTAAGCTGTTTAGACCAACTTCAAATTAAAAACCCAGTCTTTTAAGTGACTATGATTGCCAAAGTGTGACTTACATTGTTCTTATCATGTTATCATTTCTTAGAGTTTTTGGCTCCAAGCAAAGTATAGACTTGACTACATCCTACAAGCCAAACTTGTAACTCCGCCTCTCCCTTTAGTCATCGCCCTCCTGGATTGGTCTGCTACTGAGCATGCTCAGAGACTGTGTGTAGAGATGTTGGATCTCAACGGACTGGCTGAGAAGGGTTTTGTGGTGGGTTACAATTTCTTGGAGGTCTTTAGGGACGTTGAGTCTCCGCAGAACAGCCAAGAGGTAAGGACAAAGTTACATTTTTGAAGATTGAAAACGCAATCACCTTCTGCTTTATGTTAATAACCAATTTCTGCAAGAAAATTGCGCTGGTGACAAGGACCCGATTCCATAGAACGATTTAAGCACAAAGTATAGCTTGAGATTAAACAAAATATTATGCTTACCAGTATAAGGTTACCAACCAAAGTATAATTTTTCATATACCATCTGTGACCGGTGTCCTGCAAGTTGTTGAGTTTTACTTTCTGCTTAACCAGAGCCCAATTTCATAGAGCTGCTTAAGCACAAAAAATGGCTAAGCACAACAAACTTTCGCTTACCAGAATAAGGTTACCAACCATACTACGATGTCACAGGTACAATTTGTGACTGGTATCCTGCTCATTTCTGCTCAGCAGACAATTGTTAAGCAATATTTTCTGCTTAAGCAGCTCTATTAAATTCTGCCCTGCTCAGTAAAATTGGGTCCAGAGCCCATTTTATAGAGCTGAAAAAGCACAGAACTCAAGCTAGGCACAGAACAGTTGTGCCTACCAGAAATGGTTACCAGCAAAACAAAGCAGGATACCAATCACAGATTGTACATGTGATATGGCATTTTGGCCGGTAACCTTATTCTATTGCTGCACTTCGCTATTGTTTGTGCTTAAGCAGCTCTATGAGCCTAGGTCTGTGCCATCAGTAATGTTTGGTTTTTGGGTTTTTTTGTTTTTTTTCACCTGACAGCTGAGTGAGTCTCTGGAATGGCTAGCGACCCGCTGCCCCCGTCCCCCAACCCTCTCTGAAGACGCCCTCAAGGGTTACCTGGACACCGGAATGACGGCCTTCTTCAGTCTGTCTCTCTATGAGGATGCCAAGACACGAAGAGATGCGTGTCTACCCGAGCAGGTAATTTATTGGTTGACGTTCACTCCCCAATCCTCCCGAATCCGATTCAGAAAGTTTACCGACTTACAGGATGTGGTACTACAGAGCTGCTATCACAAAAGCCGGAGTGAAATGCGTGAAAATATGTGCACCCAATTTGGTTGAGTTGAATATGGGACGCAGAGTACAACATTTTTCTGTATTCCACAAACGAGCATGTGATAACGAATTTATCATCAAGAAAACTTGACTCACAGGACGCAGTGTTGGAACAGATGTATGTTTTGAATATAACTTGACTTTTTTTAAGTGCCCGCTTTGTTTTGGGTTTTGAGTTTTCAAAATACCAGGTTTTTTAAAAGCTTTTTCGAGTTTCTGTGTTAAAAAAATTAGGAAGTATTTCTCACCAAACAAAGTGTAACTTGCTGATTTGTGTTGCCTTGGTACATCCCAAAATCAATAGTATTTCTTGAGTGATATTGCTCTTTCATGATAACATGTTTACTATGGGTTGTACATGTACAATTGATAACACTTTTCAAGTGCATACAAAAGATCATACATCATAGTGGCGTGTCGTGGCCGAGCGGATAAGAACACCAGACTCAAGCTTTGGTGTTTTCGATCAGCAGGGTGTAGGTTCGAGTCCCAATCGTGACACTTGTGTCCTTATAAGTAAGACACTTGGTCCCCGTGTGTTGTGTAATGCACGTAAAAGAACCCAGTGCACTTATCGAAAAGAGAAGGGGTGTTCCTGGTTTGATTGCCTGCACCTTGTAAACCATTACATGGTGCTATAAGAAAAAGGACTCATACTTCAAAAACGTAGTTCCACATACCTTGCAGGAAAAATACTGAGCTCTTTGATTCGCCCCCAGGGGTGTGATAAAAAGTGCTATATTAGAACCGAGTATTATTATTTTTATTACTACATGTGCGACCTTTACACTGAAAGAGTTAATATAGCGTAACACACAGAGTTCAAACAGTGCAATACGCAGGGTGGGGTATTGGCCGAGCAATACATGTTGCTACAAGTCAACCAATCAGAATCAGTGAAGTTGATGTTTTTCCTTTTTTTTTCTCTTACCAAAGGATTGCCGTCATGTGATTGATCTCTACAATGCAACAGTCAGGCACCTTGCCGATGTGGCCAGCAGCGGTTCCCTGTCTTCCCTCTCATGGCCACCTGCAGAGTTCACAAACTCCGACAACCAATCAGGTATTGTAAATTTGTGTAATAGCCTTAAAGTAAAACTGCTGTTTATTAAAAGCCTACATTCCTCTTCGGACCAAAAACCAAAACAAAAACTACTATCGACATAACCAGGTTTGGTTGTGCTCAATGAATAAATTGCTTTAAAAAACTGTCTGCTTTCAGTTTTCTTGCCAGCTTTAACATGTTTAAAGATATTACACCGGATTGGTAGAGCTGACAAAATAGTCGAAGACCGTGTTCATGTTTTGTGTGATCAACCATATATGAAACAACTAACCAGTGTTGTGTGAGTAAGGAAAAATAGTGGAAAACCACAACCTTTGCATTGCTAGAGCAGACGTCTTACCACTTGACCACTGAGCTAGCCCCATGGCTCTCGGCAGTTCGAATCCTATATTTTTTGCAGTGGGTACCAAAACAATTTAAGAGACGTTGATTTTGCACCAGGGATGAAGAATGCTACTTGGTTTTTTTGCTCTTGCACCAATGGGTATTAAGCACTGTATACTCAGCACTTTCCGAGTGCTGTGAAAAAGAATATTCCAGTTTGTGTGTCAGCCTGTTACCCCTCAGAGATCATTCATTTCATCACAAAACGCCCAGACATTGCTAATATTGTCCATTTCTTTAATCGCTATTTGTCAGTAAAAATGTCAACAGAAACAATATGAAAGAGTAAATTTAGTTTTGTGTTTAGAAATTGGGACACTATGTTAACATAGTATATTGGAAATTTTGTATCTGATAGTGACCTTTACTTTGACCTCTTTATGTGAATGGAAGTATGTTAAAACTTGCAGCCGTTTGCAGCCGCTATGGGCATTTTGGTACAAGCGGCTATTGCCAGCTATGGTCTCTAAATGTTAAAAACTTAAGACTGTGACAAACAGGATAAACCAAGGCACTATTTCATGGCTTTGCTTACTGCATGCGATCACCATTTTCTGCTTACCGAGCTAGTGCCAAATTTCTGCACTAGCTGTGTAAGCGTAGAATGCCTAGTGATGTTGACTACACAAGCGCTCAAGCAAAAATTCTATGCTAACCCTTGAAATACGCTTGACATAAGCGTGGAATTTCCTGCTTCCGTAAGCGCCGATTATTTGCTTACGGTAAGCAGAGCCATGAAATTGGGCCCAGTTGAATCATTTGAAATAATTGATTTGTTGTTTTTGACAGAACTCCCAAGTCCTGACTGGAACTGTAAGCAGCAAATGGAACTTCTGAGGCAAAAGATCCTATTTTTACTCCTACCAGGTCTACCTCTTATTAGCGAAGATGGTAAGCAAGTTAGCAAATCTAAGCGTATTTATTAATTTTTTTCCTTACAAGAACTTCTGGCAAGTAAGCGCATTTTTTTTCTTCATTAGCAGAACTTAATACTAAGCTGGAGTGGGGGGGGGGGGGGGGGGTTGGGGGGCCGGTTCAACCAAAAATTTGTCACAAAAACTGCTTAGTAAAAGAAAAGACTTGCTTAGCAGAAATCGTTTTTCCTTCCAAAATACCATTGAATAAACAATTGTTTTTGACTGGTTCCATGTAAATTTTTGCTCAGCTCATACATTTTCTGCTGAGTAGCTTTGTTACCAGATACTCAAGTTTTGTTTATAACGTGTTTTGCTTGTGAATTGTATTTTTTTTGCAGATGACTGGCAGTCTGTGTGCGATTTCAGCCACCAGTATCTCCTCTCCCTTCCAGGGAAACGGAAGAGCAAACTTCCGCTATTTGCAAGGTACTTGTACTAGTTATTCAACACCCCCAGAGCGCGATAGACCAATCCATTGTGGCGTGTCGTGGCCGAGCGGATAAGAACACCGGACTCAAGCTCTGGTATTTCTGGTCAGCAGAGTGTGGTTTCAAGTCCTGGTCGTGACACTTGTGTCCTTTAAGCAAGACACTTGACCATTATTGCTGCATCCTTTGGATGGGACGTAAAGCCGTTGGTCCTGTGTTGTGTAATGCACTTAAAAGTACCCAGTGCACTCTTCGTAAAGAGAAAGGGTTCACCCTGGTGATCCTGGTTTGATTGGCTGCATATCGCGTCACAGCACCTTGTAAACCATTACATGGTGCTATGTAAAGGAAAAGGGTCTCATACTTCAAAACCATAGCTCCACATACCTTGCAGGAAAAAACACTGAGCGCTTTGATACGCCCCTAGTGGTGTGATAAAGCGCTTTATACGAACTGTGTAATACTTGGTTCTTATGTGTTTTATTACGTTATGAAGCCCCGCCCACCTTCATAACTGTAGCATGGAGCAAGTTTGGTTGGCTGACTAGAGTTGACTAGAGTTGACTAGACTTAACCAAAGTCGATCTAGATGTCACCCGAACGCTGCATGATTGAACCAGGTAGTCCAACTGGATCAATCTAGCTCCAGAGCACTGTTTCTCTAGTCAACTAATAAAGTTATGTTACTTTGTCATGATGGCGTTTTGGAACAAAACATTTTTCTCTCTCTTTGATAAGTCGTTGTCATGTTGGTCGCCATATTTGCCGATTCAATCGACTAAATGCGTTCGAGTGAACCCCAACCATGCATGTGTGATTTAAATGGCAAATTAAAATTGTTCGTTGTCGCTCAAGTTGATAATAATGCTAAATTGCACTGTAGAGGGCGCACTGTATTCTGCAAGCTTAGTAGATAAACTGTAGAGGGCGCACTGTATTCTGCAAGCTTAGTAGATAA
>JAUELU010104566.1:0-11120 GCA_032357145.1 Evasterias troschelii | reverse complement strand
GACTCGGACTCGGACTCGACCCAAGTGACTTGAGACTCGGACTCGGACTTGACACAGGTGACTCGACTACAACACTGCATGTCATACATTACCCTGCTTCATCATCTCCTGCATGCCTTGCTCAAATACCAAAATCTTACTTGCAATATGAGCGCGAACACCTCTTGTTTTTGTTCTGTTTTTTTTTTCTTTTTTTCTCCATCTTCTTCTTCCCTAGAACTCTTCTCGGCAACATAACACAAGATTAAAATTGAATTGAACCTTGAAACTCATCAGACAATTGAACCTCAATATGATGATGGCACAGCTGTCATGACATCATTTGTCGAATTACAAGGTTTTTAAAGTTGCAAAATGACCATTTGCTTTTTGCTGTATCGCAACGAATATGAAAGCTATGATGTTCAAAAATTTTGCATCTGATAGACCAAGACGGGGGCAATATTTGAAAAGTTAACGCCAAAATCGTATGACCTTTTCTTCTGGTCATACCGGAAGGTCAAAGTTTGCCTTTTTTTTCCTTTAAAAAGGCGTTTTTCAGGGTTATCTACAGCATAACTCAAGAATGGAATTGAATTGAGCATTGAAACTCATCAGACAACTTAACATTAATATCAAGACGACACACAGTTGATGATGCCATGATGCAGTCATTGGGTATCAAATGACAGTAAATCAAAGTTGAATAATTGAAAAATTCATAACTAATGAACCACAACTTTGATTATTACAATCTAAACATCATCGGATAGGTTGTTAAAAGTTTGACAAACGCTACACAGACTATAACTCCCTTGACCCCGACTTCTGGTTCAAATAGGAAGTTGAAAATTCTATAATATATTATCTTATTCATATCCTAAAAGCTAAAGGTCATTTCAGCATGATATTTGTACCAGGTTGTAGAACGTTAAGCCTGCTCAAACTTTCGCACAAAGATGACACCATTTAAATCTTTATATCTGGTCGAAAAAGGAAGTTCAAGCTTAGCTTACCTGTATGTTGACCCAGAAAATTTACAATGCACGATAGTGTATTAACACACGCTTAACCTGTACCACGCTAAACCTGTGCACGTGCATAGCACTTGCGGTTTCGTTGACATCCTCTAATATATGTTCAATGCACCTGTGATTTTTGCACGTAGTTTTTTAGATGCATTTGTGCTGTATACATGTAGGTGCATGTTAGAATACATTTAGCATTGATGGGTGTTCCAACTTGTATTGCACCCCAGTCCAGTGAAATTGAAAGTGTTCAAATATGGATATGTCGTTTCGCACATGCTATCAGGAATATCAAAGTAACCACACAGCACTTGCAATTTTGGATCTTCCCTCTCTTGAAAGTAGACAGGGTGCTATGCTTTTTGAAATAGCGCCCTCTTGCAGCAGGTTGGAAACCGTTGAAAATACACTTTTACTAGATGCCTGTGGCACAGTTAATGAGAATCTCTTCTAAACTGGTATACATAATGACCTTTAAGTTTATGCAGACAACATATTTGCAGAGTCATAGTATGATGACGTCATCGTGTGTCACATGGTAAGGCCCTAAAGGTGCACTTTTTTGAGCCGTGTACTGTATCTACTAAATTAAACAGCTGATTGAGTTGAAACTTGGTGTATTGTTAGACAATGGCCATGGCTTGGAAATGTTTGTTCCATAACGATAAAATTATGAAATTCGTGCACACGCTAGATACATAAATGACTTCAGAAACTCCAGTGTGTTATGCTTTACTGGAACATGGTTGCACTTGAACATTCTCGATGACATTAACATTGATGGATACCTCTTGATTCAACTGGACCACTCATACGAAAACACTAATAAAAGCTGCAGTGGGTGTGTTTGCATGTATGTTAATAATCAATGGTGCAATAACTTTAAAGTTAGGCCAACAGCTTGCAACCCGAACATCAAACTTCTTTGTGTGTCCTTCAGACCCTTTTATCTGCCATGGGAATTTAATCAAGTTCACATCTTCCCTGCCCCCTGTGTATGCATTGCACCTGATGATGCTAATGCAAGTGATGCAGCAGGTGTAATATATGATGCAGTTCAACAGATGGAGGACTCATCACCAGACTCACCAAAATTCATTCTTGGTGACTTCAACCATTGTAATCTTAGTGAAAGCCTTCCTCATTACTTTCAATATGTGGATAAGGCTACAAAGGGGAGACAACATACATGTACATGTACTTGACCACTGCTATGGTTCAGTGAAGGATGCCTACAAGTCATTAGACAAGGTATTGGTCGTTCTGATCATAAAAATGTTCATCTTTTACCCAAATACGAACAAAAACTAAATTGGAAAAACCCCAGAAAAAATCATCAGAGTATGGAACAAGGATTCAATTAAAAAACTGCAAACATGTTTCGAAATAACTGATCGGGAAGTACTTTTGAATGGATCGGGAAACACTGATGAGGCTACAGACGTAATCAATGAATATGTAAACTTCTGTCCGGATCTACATATTCCAGTAAAGATCGTTAAAACTGTACTCTAACAACAAGCCCTGGCTCTCAAATGATATATTGTGTTGGCCGCAGGCGGGATATATTCTCTGTTCCATATGCAGGCAGACAGCTCTGTTGTGGTCGCCGCACCAGCATCACTCCTGAGGACATCGACATAGCTCATTCTCTGTCTGCCCCTCAGCCTCACCACATGAGTTGGTTCCCGCAGAACCAGTCGGCTTGCCGGCAGCTCTGGATGTCTGTAGCAGTGTCCAGCCAGCCCATCCGTCTGTATGGCATCTTTTGTGAGATCTGTGGTAACATGCCATACAGGGATTTATTGGACACATGATCTCTCCAGTTGATATTGAGCACCATCCTTGACATTCTGGTGTAACTTCCGTCAATGGACTTAAGATCCAAGGGGCTAAGATCCAGCACTCACTGCCATAAAGCAGGATGGACTCCACTGTGGCCTGGAAGAAACTAATCTTGACCTTCCTTCACATGTTTGAACTACACACTCCTTTCAATCCATTAAGAGCCTTCCAGGCAAGGCCTTTCTGAATGCAGATGTCCCGCTCAGAGGAGCTGACTAACGATCCAAGATACTTGAAGTCATTGACCTCCTTGAGATAGCTGCCTGCTAGGGTGGTTAATGTCAGGGGTGCATGGTCTGGGACATTGTAGGCGAGCACTACTGTCTTCTTAGCATTGAGTGAGAGTCCCACTCGGCTACACTCCAGCTCCACTCTCATCAGAAGCTCTTGTGCCTGGGAAGTGGTGTCAGAGAGGAGACAGATATCATCAGAAAATTCTAGATCGGTCAGGGATACTGTAGGGTAGCAGCTTGATCTCCTTGGTGTTAGTGTGAAACAAATCTCCACCTCGTGACCACTGATGGCTCGTTGGAGGGCAAAGTCTAAGACAATAATAAATATGAATTGGGCGATGGTATCCACCTGCATGACACCAAAATGTCAAACTCTGCTGTGCTTCCATCTGGGATGACCACCTTTTAGCGCGTTCCATCTCCGGAACACACTCACTCATCACCTCAGCATTTGCTTTCAACGCTTGTACCGATCGTACTGATCACACCGATCACTTGGGTTCTCTGAGTCCTCGAGGATCTGGAAGCGGTTATGCACCTCCACGATGTACCTCTCCTGCAGGTCTGGTCTCGCCGAGAACAACTTCCAGTTGTATCTGAGCCTGGGCTTTATTTTGGGTACTCTCAGACTCAGCCTAACATTCATGGAGACAACTCTGTGGTCAGAATCCTCTCGGAATGGAGTCGAATCCCAATGTTCTTTCACCATTGCTTTTTATTCTGTACACGAATGATTGCATCAACAACTCAAACAATTTTAGTATTTTTAAATATGCAGATGACACTGTAATTGTTGGCTTTCTCAAAGATAGTAACTAGATTAAAGAAATACCATCCATAACTTGTTTACATAGTTTAGCAAAAACTTTCTGAAGCTGAACACTGAGAAGACAAAAGAGGTGATATTTGACTTTAGAAAGTTTTGAACCTCATTTAAATTGTATTACAATCAATAATGAATTATGATGATATTGACATTGTAAATGTACATTCATACAAGTATTTAGGAACAACTATTGACGATACTCTATCATAGTCTGACCATTGCAAATCGATTGTCACCAAAGGACAGCAGGGTTTATACTTTTTAAGGCAACTTAAATCTTTCAAGGTGGATAAAACTATCATGAGGCTCTTCAACACTTCAGTCATTGAGAGTGTCATCCTGAACAGCTGCTGTGTCTGGTTTAGTAGTGCAAAAAGGGGGGACTTAGTCTCGGTACCTGATCAGTATGATGTGTTTTCGTATTCGGACTACACTACCCAATGCAATCCTAGGACAGTGTACAGTCGACTAATACGAGACGCCAATTTATACAAGGTTTTTCACCGGTCCCAACTGTCCCATGCGCGTTTCTATGTCTTAAAAATTGAAGATGCAAGCATGGTCATAACAAGAACACGGATAATACGAGGTATTGTTTTTCCTACTTTGCCAAACTATTTATCGGATCGGCATGCCGCAGCGTCGTGACATACAGCTCATTTCGATCCGAACACCAGAAACATTTCGCTGGTAACCTAAGCTTCACTGCAACTTCCCTTGCACACTACTACCAACAAAAAAATCCCCGGTATCCAAGCGCGACAAGGTATCCAAGTGTTAGCTGCATAGCGCTGAAAACAACGTCGGACTGAACCACTTTGCCCTCGTTAGCCTGACTTTTGATGCCCGTAACTGCCTTTACTTGGAATCTGCAGGGAAAAAATGATGGCTGACCCCATCTTTAGTCGTTATGCTACATCCATCAGCAATTTTTGCTGGAAAAATGCAAGAAAAATCTCCTTTTTGGATAACCAAACGTAACGTACAATCTCACTACTTACACGTGTTACAACATTAATGCAGGCAAGTTTGAGGGGGGTCGATGTTCGATTGAGGCGAAGTCTTCCTAGATTGACGTCACAAAAAGGGAGGGGCGAAGTCCCCCCCAAACAACTTTATATATTTTGTTTACATATAAATACTGACAAACAATTACTCAAAAAATTGTTTTATTGTTAATATATACATATACTCTTATATTTAAAAAAATTTAAATTCTATTTCCAGCTGACTCTAAACTCTTTTCTACCACATTCTATTCGTGTTCTAAACGACAGTCAGTAACTTTCTCTCCTGTTATTTCTTGTTTTTGTTTTTTTATGAAGTACATTTTTTGATGTGCCTTTGTCTAAGTTATAGTTTTAAATAAGTGTAAAATTTGTTACTCTGTAATTTTTAGGTGTTCGGGCTATCCGCCCGGAACACCTCTTGTTTTTGTTCCGTTTTTTTTGTTGTTTCTTACTTTTTAATACTTCTTCTTTTTCTTCTTATCCCCCGCGATTATCTGCTAACAAAGGTACACTTCCCAAGCTCAAATAAACTTGAAACTGTACATTTAGTTGGATAACCAGTAGGAGATGAAACCACTTCAGTTACGTCATGATGATGTCATCAGGTGTCACATTACAAGGTTTTTAAGTTTAAAAGCTGACCATTTGCTATACGCTGTATGTCTTTGAATTTTTTGACTATGATATTCATAATTAAGCATCTAAAAGATAAAGACTGGGGCTACATTTGAAAAATTAATGCCAAAATCGTATGACCTCTTCTTCTGGTCGTACCGGAAGGTCAAAGTTTGCCCTTGTATCTTTTCTTCAAAATCGGACGATAAAGCCCAAGATAAATTGACCTGCATGTATGTACACAGCACTGCAGCTGGCTGCGTTCAGCTCCATTGATCATCAGGTTCAAAGTCCACGAAGTCTGTGTAGTATAGTCCCACATTTCAAATGTATGGTGGCGCTAGATCAAATTAATGGTCATGCTTTTACCGCACTCTGTGGCATTATTGGCTCGCCCTGTGACAGATATCGGCTCGTTATAGCCTATAAGGGGAATCCACGCAAGCACCAATGTGAGCATTTTTGTCGGCCAATAAATACACACTTTCTAACCTCACATAAACTTGAAACATCACACATAGTCAGCTATTTATTAGTAGAACGCAACAAAGGATATACAACATTGCATGTTTACAACGATTTTGCAATGTTGTATTTTGCATGCACTCGTGGGGCCCAATTTAATAATTATTATGTACTACAGCATTATTTTTGTGCTGTTATAGTAAATTGCAAGATTGAGCTCAAGCCGCAATACATTTAATGTTGTTTTTCTGGTAAATGACGCCATCAATTGTAACATGATGTCACCTAGTTAAAGTTGCAGTTTTATTTATTAATTTTTTTTACACAGTATTACTTGCTTGGTCCAGCTTACAATCGAATTGATGTATTGAAGTTGACTATGAATAACATCCCAGATTTGAACGTCATGCCGAACACCTTGTTTTTGTAATGTAACAAGTCTAGTTTAAGATATATTTTTATGGTTAAGAGCGTGTTTGACAAAGCAAATTTCC
Source organism: Evasterias troschelii (assembly GCA_032357145.1). NCBI lineage: Eukaryota > Metazoa > Echinodermata > Asteroidea > Forcipulatida > Asteriidae > Evasterias > Evasterias troschelii. Next base: position 4,625 of record JAUELU010104566.1, on the reverse strand, counting down.
ATTTTATGGACAATAAACATTGAATTGAATTGAATTGAATTGAATTCATCTTCAAGTTTCCAGTCATTTTTTAAACATATTTTTTTCCGGCAAGTTTATGTCTGGGAATATCTCTCTTACGCAGACAAACGCATAAAATGATAAATTTGGTAAGGCCTGCCCTTGCAATAAAATCTTTTTCAATTAAATATTACACATGCACTCACTGAAAATTGTTTATTTAAACAACAACAACAAATTGATGTAAAAATTTCATTCGTTCTGTGCAAAAGTCTTTATTTGTACACTGTTCTGGCATTAAAGGAGAAAACAGGTTGAAAAGAAACAAAAACAACGGATAATTCAGTATGCAATGTGTGAACATGCGGTTGTGTGCATTGCTTGACGTGTACTTTCATTTTCACGCGTTGCACACTGCAAACTATGTACGATGGATGACGAACGCAACACACAGCAAGCAATGCACATGATTTGCATACTACATTCTTGGCATGTATTTTCAGAATTGGGCACTACACATTTTGCATGACGGACAAATGAATTTCCAGCCCTACTCTTCAACTCTAGTTTCAACAAGCAGCTGTATTTTTAAATACTCTTCTATGGAACACATCAGAATTTTACTTATGCCAAGTATATAGGTATCAAATTTGTACCCCACCCCAAAATTGGCAATGATGAAATAATGATCACAATGTGTCTCCATTGGTCTAATTGATGATAGCATTGAGGATGGTGCTGGGGTTGATTGCAGCTCAGTAAGTTAGGATCTCAGGTCATACTTGGCAATTTTTTGTGATTACAAGTAAAATGTAATATTTTAAAAGCACTTTGGAAATAATTAAACAGAGCATGATCATAAAAGGTTTGTGTGTTTTAGTTTTGATATTCATAACTACAGTCATTGATTGTAGCCCCTTTGTTCTGACTCCAGAGGACCAGATAAGCTCAGTGCATTGAAGCTACATGTATACACAAAAGATCCTCCCAACCATTTGGCAAATGTTTTTAAGTCTTTTGTACTTTCAACCGTTTAGCATCCGTTTAACAGTTGGCTAATCAGCCCTAAATGGACTGTGCGCCTTACTAAATAATATGCGTAATAAAGGGTAACAGAAAAATCCAGGGAAACAGATAAATTCATTTTTTGATATGACATTTTGCTCCTCCTAGAGGATTACCAAGAGATTACCAGATCACCAGAAGATCAGGCTTTCTAAAGTTGTTCTTTTGTTGGACGCCTAGAACTTGTGTCCAAGTTCAGGTTTAACCCTGAGTTACCACTTGTTTAGTTTTGCAATCCTCCCTTACAGGAACTGTTTTCGGATGTATTGGGTTTTGGTGGTTTTTGGCAATGTTGATTAGACTGCTCAAGTAAAGTTAAAAATTGTAATTGATATTTACTGCTTAAAACAAGTAACATTATGGATTTCAATTTTGTGTTGTATACTGCAGTTTCATGGAATGTTTTGCTGCTGAGTTCTCTGCTTTGTCTGAGGGTTATGCTACAGGAGTTCCACTTGAACATCTCCTTACATGTATCCAAGGTGTACAAGTTGGAGTCAGTCAAGATGGACACAAAACAGTGTGTTGGGAAAAGAGAAAAGCAGAGGAAGATTGTCCAGTGGGTAAGTAACTCTGCTCACTCATCAATACCAAAGAATGAATCACTTAAATTCGCAACGAGGCAAGGCCTATTTCAATCACAACAAGGTAGGATCCTATGTGTGTAGTGGTGGCATGGTTCTTTAACAATCCGGCTGCACATCAACATTGTATTCAGGATTATTTGTCACATTCCCGGCACACAAATGTCTGGTGGTTTTTGAATGCCAACTTTTAAGCTTCCCTTTTTCAAGGTATTTTAAATTTGTTTAATCTTTCTTACCACTACACTTATATGTAGACACTTCATCGATGGTGGCCCCTTTTTTATTAGAAAGGGAGGCACTTGAAATGGTGTAATTTGTGAAGAATAGATATGTGGGCAATTATTAAGCCAGGCTGTATAAACTTTGCCACCCTGTAGACTGTGCAACATTTGGACCTGTTAAAGTGCACAAGTGTGTTTCCTTCACACGTTGACTTAAGTGCATTGGAACACAGTGGTCCCCAAATTGTTTGAATACGCGCACAATTTGCAAGGGATATTCAATTACCACCAGGCAGGTGCTTATTCAATCACCACTTGGAAGGGCAGTATTCAAATCACCACAAGGCAGGGCTATTAATTACAACAAGGCAGGGCTATCAAACACCTAAAGGCAGGGCTATCAAATACCACAAGGCAGGGCTATCAAACACCTAAAGGCAGGGCTATCAAATACCACCAGGCAGTGCTATCAAACAACACAAGGCAGGGCTATCAAACACCTAAAGGCAGTGCTATCAAATACCATAAGGCAGGGCTATCAAATTTTACAAGGCAGGGCTATCGTATACCACAAGGCAGGGCTATCTTATACCACAAGGCAGGGCTATCAAAAACCACAAGGCAGGGCTATCAAATACCACAAGGCAGGGCTATCAAATACCACAAGGCAGGGCTATCTAATACCACAAAGTAGGGCTATCGAGCCCTACAAGACAGTGCTATCAAACACTACAAGGCAGTGCTATCAAATACCATAAGGCAGGGCTATCAAATTTTACAAGGCAGTGCTGTCAATGATTACAAGGCAGGGCTATAAAATACCGTAAGGCAGGGCTATCAAATACCACAAGGCAGGGCTTTCAAATACCACATGGCAGGGCTATCAAACAATACAAGGTAGTGCTATCAAATACCACAAGGCAGGGCTATCAAATACCACAAGGCAGAGCTATCAAATAACACAAGGCAGTGCTATCAAATAACACAAGGCAGTGCTATCAAATAACACAAGGCAGGGCTATTTACAGTCTACACTTGTTAGTATCCCATCACAACTTGGCAGGGCAGTTTTCAATCACCACTGGGCAGGGCTATTTTTGGTCGCCACTGTTTATGGCTGTATTCATTCACCACTTGGCAGGGCTAAATTCAATCACCACTAGTCATGGCTGTACTCAATCACCACTGGGCATGCAGGACTATATTATTAGGTGTGACCTTTACTTCTGGTCAGACTGGAAGGTAAACGTTTGCCTTTGTGTTTTTCTTTTTAAAAAAAATGTTTTTTCCGGGTTATCTACAGCATAACTCAAGATTGAAATTAAATTGAGCATTGAAACTAATCATACAACTGGACCTCAATATCAAGATGACACACAGTTGATGATGTCATGATGACGTCATCGGGTATCAAATTACATTAAATCAAAGTTTATTACTCATGAACCACAATTAGGATTTTTACAATCTACACATCATCAGAAAGGTCGTTAAAAGTTTGACAAACGCTACACAGGACATGACTCCCTTGACCTTAACTTCCAGTTCAAATCGGAAGTTGAAAATTCCATAATATCTTATCTTATACATATCATAATAACTACTGATAATTTCAGCATAATTTTTGCATCAGGTTGTAGAACGTTTAGCCTACTCAAACCTTTGCACAAAGATGACATCATTTTGAAGTTGAGCGCACCTATATGTTGACCCATGAATTGACAATGCACGATAGTGTATTAACACACGCTAAACCTGTACACGTGCATCGCACGCGCGGTTTCGATGACATCCTTTATGTATGTTCAATGCACGTGTGATTATTTTGCAGGTAGATGTATTTGTGCTGTATTGTTACTCTGCATGTTGGAATACATTTCGCATCGATGGGTGTTACAACTTGTATTGCACCTTAGCGAATAATCCATCTAATATTTGAAAATTCATAACTCCTGAACCACACATTGGATTTCAACAATTCATAAATCATCTGTTAATTTGTACTAAACATTTCACGCACTACACATAACCCAAATTGACCTTGACTTCTGGTTAAAGTCGGAACTTGATATTTAATGTTTCAAAAGTCATAAATCCTGAACCACATATTTTATTTTTATCATTTATACGTCATCAGAAAGGACTCGGAAGACTTCACCAACGCTACCAAGTGTGAACTCATTTGACTTTGCCTTCCGGTTCAAACCGGAAGTTGAAACTTTATATTTGAAAAAATCATAACCTCTGAACACACAGTGGATTTTTACAATCTATACATAACTCCTGAACCACACTTTGGTTGTTTATTATCTGTACGTAATCAGATAAGGCTTTTAAAACTTAAGAAAGGGTACACAGAATGCGAACCCAATTGACCTTGACTTCCGGTTCAAACAGGAAGATGAAATTTAATATTTGAAAAAGTCATAACTTCTGAACCACATATTGGTTGTTTATTATCTGTATGTCGTCATATAAGGCTTTTATAACTTAAGAAACAGTACACAAAATGTGACCCCCATTTGACTCCTGAACTAGTCATTTTATTGATAAGGTTAATTCATTCAATCACTTACCACGAACACCTTGTTTTTGTAATTAACAATGTATTCATTATTAGGTGTTCGGCTAACAGCCGAACAACTATTGTTTTTGTAATTTTTTTTTTTTTTTTTTTTTTTCCTCATCTTCTTCTTTCTCTCTGAACCTTCTCCAGCAATTTTAAACAAAAGTAAAGCTTGTACAAACTTAA
>JAUELU010104550.1:0-25575 GCA_032357145.1 Evasterias troschelii | reverse complement strand
TGTTGGCCATGGCAAACATACACATAGCCACTGGAATGAAGATTCTAGGCCTCTTACTTTTCGAGTTATGTAATTTTGTATCAAAATTTGGCGGCCATTTCGTAAAATGGCCGCCAAGGCCACCACACTAAAATTTCATGTATTGGTATAAAGTACATGTGTGCCAAGTTTCATGCTTTTACCACAAAGTGCACAATATTTCCACCTATCCGCTGGGCATCCCCAATTAAGTTGGAAATGACACCTTAAACCTTTTTCTAGACTATTTGGTTCAGAAGTTAAGCCTGTTTTTACATTAGACCAGGCGGACTGGCAGTCATACTGGATTTGACCTCGCAAGGTCATCAGAGGTCAAATCTGACCTCCCTCCACATCTAAAAATGGATCTTATGGTCAAAGCTAACTATGCTAGAAGTTTCATGCTTTTCTCAAAAAGTGCACAATTTTCTTGCTTAGCAGCTGCACTACTATGTTGATCAAAAGATGATGTGCTATATTCATGGAAGATAAAGACAGATTAAGCAAACAAGAAGTCAATGTGCCTTTGGTGATGTGAGTGTAATTGCTGTTGGTGATTTTTATCAGCTACCTCTGGTTAAAGGAAAATCATTGCATCACAATACAATTGAATCCAATTTGTGGCATGCAAATTTTAGAAAAAATTAGTTAATAGAAATAATGAGACAAAAGAACGGTGTACCTTTTACTGAAGTGTTAAATAACTTGAGGGTTAAAACAAAGGACACTTTAACAGCAGAAGATAAAGCTGTACTCAGTAGTTATGAAACTGGAGAGGATATTGAAGATGCTTTACACATCTATCCAACAAATAAACAAGTTGATAAATATAATCTACAAAGAGTCCACAAAACTTGTACAGAATGTATATTGAAGCTAAAGATTATCGAAAGCTAAAGATTATCAAAAAGATGCAGCTGGTAAGATGAAACTGAGAGACACACCTTTGAAATCAGTAAGATCAATTTCTTTATGTCAGTCATTGTTACTAGGCATTGGTGATAGAGTTTTGTAGTTGTAAACGGAATAGAGATGCTACCAGATCAATCTGGGCTGAAGTATATCAATATAACATTTGATAATAAGGATGTTGGTTCTTAATTAAGAAAACAATCAGCCTCATCTGATGTAATTACTTACGTTGCAATTGAGATACAAGAAGAACATATTGGAAAGTCATGTATCCGTAACTAATTTCCACTAAAACTAGCTTGGGCATTTACTGCACATAAAGTACAAGGTATGACAACAAATAAAGATGTAGTGTGTCTTGAACGAACATTTTCAGCAGGTCAAGCATATGTGAGTTTGAGTTGTGTGACATCACTTAAGGGACTTATTATTGAAGGTTTTGATGAAAAGTTGATATACTGTGATAAATCAGTAGCAGAAGCTATAAAGATAATGCCTGCAGTGAGAGGAATTGAGGAATATGTGAATGATGAAAATAATACTCGGAAAGATACAACAATCATACTGCTTAATATACAGGGATTATTACCTCATTATAGAGATTTGAAATGTCAAAGAGAAATGATGGATTCAGATTTTTACTGCCTTACAGAAACATGGATAGATGCTTATCAAATTATAAATGTCAGTTTAGATAATTTCAAATGTTACCACCAAATAAGAGCTTTGTCATACAATGATCAAATGAAGACACTACAGCAGCAAAGTCATGGAGGAGTTGCAGTGTAATGGCAAAAAATATAAAAACTTCAGTCGTTTAAACATTGCAGTTCAGAATCTAGAGTACATTGCGTTTCATATAATATCTCATATTTCATTGATAGTAGTTGTCATCTACCGACCCCTACTTAAGATGCAACATTTCATTAAGAATATAGACAAATTAGTTGATGAAATCAACAAGATGAGGAATAGATGTATAACGATGGGAGATTTTAATGAAAGTATTTACGATAATCATTCACATATTGAAAAATTAGTGATAGAGCATGGATACAAACAATATGTAACGGATGCAACAACAGATAATGGCACATTAATTGATCATGTATATGTCAGAGGTATATGTAACGGATGCAACAACAGATAATGGCACATTAATTGATCATGTATATGTCAGAGGTATAAATAACATTGTAGCCACAGTAAGACCAACATACTACAGTTATCATGAAGCTATACAAATTTTCTTGAAGCCATTGTAATGCAGAATATTCAGATTTGGATGTATATTACATGTGTATGTGCAAACTACATTTTTTAAGTTGGAACTTTTTGTATTGATTTTTAATACTTTGCAGTCTAAAAGTTCCCTGAAACATGACAACACCCCCGACAACAACCCTAGCAACTCCCTCGTCAACTCCGGCAGCTATCATGACAACATCCCTGGCAACAAACACGGCAATGCCCCTGACAACGCCCTTGGCAACAACACCGGCATCCCACCCGACAACACCCTTGGCAACAAAACCGGCATCCCACCTGACAACACCCTTTGTAACAACACCGGCATCCCACCCGACAACACCCTTGGCAACAACATCGGCATCTCACCAGACAACACCCTTGGCAACAACCCCGGCAACGTACCTGACAAACCCCGTAGCAATGACCCGGGCATCTTATCTGACAACCCCTCCGGCATCGGCCCTGACAACATCAGCTGTTTTGAGTAATGAGAATTTTACAGATGTTCTGACACACAAAATTATGCTTGATACTACTCGGATTCAACAGCAGTCGCTTGTAGAGTCATTGCAACTTCCCAAGACCGAATTGATGTCATTTAACGGCGACCCTCTAAATTATTTGACATTTATACGCGCATTCGATAACACCGTAGACAAAGACTCCATCAGCGACAGTGTTAAGCTTGCCAGATTGCTACAGTACTGCACAGGGTCAGCTAGAAAACTTATCCAGTGCTGCAGCCTGAAGGAGCCACGGGAAGGTTTTGCCTTAGCCAGAATATTACTCAAAGACCGATTTGGAGATGAGTATGACATATCAGAAGCCTGGATAAGTAAAATAGCCAATCGTCCTGATGTTCACGGCAATAAAGCACTACTTGAATACTCTGATGACCTCAGGAACTGTCGTGAAACGCTTGATACTATGGGTGATCTCAGCGAGCTGAACAACAGGAAAAGTTTATGCCAGATAGTTGAAAAGCTACCAATAGATCTGCGAAGAGGTTGGCTTCAGAAAGTCCACTATCTTAAATCTTCAGAAAAAGAGGCTCCCTACCATTGATGATGTTCTGCACTTTGTTTCTAATGCAGCTGAAAGAGCGAATGACCCCGTATTTGGGAAATTGGTACATAGAAGCCAAAATAAAAAATCACGCTTTGACAAATCAAAAGAAATGAATGGAAAGAAGAGTAACCTTCGCATCAACTTCAACACCCAAGTACAGCCAGCATCCATTGGTCCCTCTCCTTCAAATAAGAATATGTTTCAGCAGAGGCGTAAACCCAAGACAGCACCTAATGGAGGAACAACTAGCCAAAGCAGAATCCTTAGCCCTTGCCCCTATTGCAGTCAAGGACATGGACTGTTTGGATGTGACGGATGGAAGGCACTGAGAGTCACAGACAGGCTCAAGTTTGTTCAGAGTAAGATTCTCTGTGTCAACTGTCTTCAACCAGGACACCGTTCGCGTGACTGCACCAGAAATACTGTTTGCACTGTGCCTGCATGCGGACTCAAGCACACAAAGTTTTTACACTAACCACGCTCTGCAGACAACGCTACATCACAGAATAACAACAATCCTACATCACTCTATGCAGCAGACAGGTCGGCAGACAATGCAGTGCAACTAAACGCAAGTCAAGCGTCAACCCCGAGTACCCAAGCCAACGTGCCATGCAGTTTCACTGGGGCCGGAGTTGGAAAAGTGGCTCTTCCAGTAGTACCCGTTAAAGTCAAACGCCCTGGAGGATTCACTGACTTCATTATCACATACGCTCTACTTGATACTGGGTCTACGCAGAGCTTTTGTTCGGAAGTGTTGACCAAAAGGCTGGGATTACAAGGGAAGCGTGACACCATGTGACACCATGGAGGTGGCACTGGAGTCTTAACTTCTCCTTGTCTCCTCCCATTTCCCGTTGCCCTACTTTATTTGAGTATACTGACATCTTTACAACCCAGCCTGAACACCGTCGCTTGGTTGTCATTTACCGCCCTCCTTCCTCATCTGTCTCCCAGTTCTTGACAAATTTCGAGGAACTGATGTCACACATAGTCTTGTGCACTTGTAGTCTTGTTATAGCCGGAGACTTTAACATACATGCTGAAGATCATGGTTCGAGTGATGCTGCCTGTTTACTCGATCTGATGTCCCTAAATGGCTTTACCCAAATGATCTCTGGCCCAACCCATATCCGTAACCATACTTTGGATCTGGTATTTGTTAGAGAGGAGGACTCACCACTGTGGAAAAGCCCAACCATTGCTCCAAACTCCTTCTCAGATCACCATACCATATTCCTCGGAGTTACTGCGAATAGTTCCCCATGCAACACTGCCAAACCTGTAATTAACTATCGGAACTACAAAGCCATAGACCGAGCCGTATTCACACTTGACCTTACTTCCAAACTTACCCCATCATCCATCAACCATCACCCAGATGATATCCTACGTCATTATCAAGAGACAGTGATTGGTTGCATTGATACACATGCCCCACTGAAAAAGAAAAGAAAGGGCAGTAGATCACAGAATCCCTGGTATAATGCAGAGATCCCTCAGATGAGGCACAAGAGAAGAGACCTAGAGAACATCTGGAGGACAAGTGGTCTCAACTCTGACCGCCTGTTGTTTGTATCTTGTCGTTCCAAGGTGAATGACCTCATCATAAAATAACTACCAAGACAACTGCATTACCAACTTCACCACCCAACCAAATGACACTGTCTAATAAATTTGCTAAATTGTTCAGTGACCGTATTTCTGAAATTCGCATCGCACTTGACAGTCAAGTATCAATAACTCATCTTAATGCCTGTCCTGTTCCTTCTTGTCGCTGCCTTTATACCCTCACTGAACTTCAGCCAACCAGCCATACTGAACTTCTTGCTGTTATTAACAAAAGCTCACCGAAATCCTGCTCACTAGACATTATTCCTACAAGTCTTCTGAAGGAGTCAATTTCTGCCCATCTACCAACGCTGCTTCATCTTGTCAATGCTTCCTTTCTGTGTGGCTCATTCCCTACTGAGTTAAAGAGAGCACTGATCATCCCTACACTAAAGAAACCATCTTTAGACACTGAACAACTTGTGAACTACCGTCCCGTATCTAACCTGCATTTTATTGGCAAAGTAATGGAACGTTTAGCACTCAAACGATTAAACAACCACCTGAATCTCAATAGTTGCCATGAAGAGATGCAATCAGCATACAGAGCTCATCATAGTACAGAGACTGCTCTTCTTAAAGTTCACCATGATATAACCACTGCTCTTGATCACAACAAAGCTGTTCTGCTGATCCTCCTAGACCTCTCTGCCGCATTCGATACAATTGATACCAGCCGCCTTCTCACAATCATTGAACAACAATATGGTGTTACTGGCAAAGCTCACGAGTGGTTTGCATCCTACTTACAAAATCGCTCTCAGCAGGTAGCAGTCAGCTCATCTCTGTCTGATTCTTTCCCACTCAAGTTTGGCGTTCCAAAAGGATCTGTTTTGGGTCCAGTTCTATTCAATTTGTACACTGCTTCTCTCGAAAGTACAGTTAAGAATCATCCTGGTGTTCACTACCACAAGTATGCTGACGATATCCAGGTATCCTTAACGTATAACCCCAGTTCAACGGAAGATCTGATTCTTGCTCAACATACACTTACCTCATGCATCAACGACATCCGCAACTGGATGCTTGCTAACCGCCTGGAGCTAAATGACATCAAAACCGAGTTTCTACAGTTCATGTCCCCTCACCAACTACGAAAGTTTGGACTCAAAACAATTGTCATAGGCAAAACTACAGTTCATGCGTCACCACAATGTAAAAATCTTGGCGTGATGTTCGACTCCCATCTAGCGATGACTGCCCAGGTTACAGCTCTCTGCAAAAAATGCAATTTTCATCTTCGCCGAATCAAATACATCAGGAAATATCTCACCACATCTGCTACTCGTCATGTAGTACAAGCCCTAGTTCTCTCTAATATTGACTACTGCAATTCACTCCTGTCTAACATTCCAGGGTATCTACTTAGAAGGCTCCAAAAAATACAAAATTGGGCCGCACGCATTATCACCAAGTGCTCCTTCTATGATCACATCACCCCTGTACTCAATGAACTGCACTGGCTCCCCGTTCAACAAAGAATCAAATTCAAAATCCTACTAATCATCTGGAAATCCATCAACTCCCAGGCTCCATCTTACCTCTCAAGGCTTATATCATTTTATCACCGTGATAGTAGACTAAGAACAATTCGTGATCCACTCACCTTGAACACTCCTACCTGCTCCAAATCTGTTGGTCGAGGTGCCTTGGGTTATATTGGTCCCCGCCTTTGGAACGATCTTCCCTACAACATACGATCTTCTACCTCGGCTGCTACATTCAAGAAATTGCTCAAAACTGAACTGTATTATTATGAGACTTACAACACTTGACAACTTTGACACCCTACTTGACACCTTTGTTGTGAACCTCAAAGAAGCCGACCTGAAGGATGACAACATTATTGTCATGTCCAATGTGCTGACCAGGCCAAAGCTACAAGTCAGCCCTGAGTGCCTCGTGACCCCTGAGGAGCTTGGAAAATGGTCACACTTAAAGAGACATTACACTGCCCGATGTAGACACGAAGGAAGTTCACTTACTCAACTGACAAGATAACCCCTCCATCATGATCCCCAAAGAAGTGCGTGAAGGAGGTGTAGGAGCCCCCTACGGGACAAGGACCATTCTAGGATGGACCCTTAATGGGCCGATTGGAACAGGGCCCCAAAGGCATGTAACATCACATTTCGTCGACACTGATACCAGTCTGCAACGCCAAGTCGAATAATTCTGGAAGTTGGATGATGTAGGCGGAGACAACATATCTGTCAGTGATAAGAAAGTGATCAACATGTGGAAAGTGTCAATCAGCCTCAAGGATGGACACTACAGCCTAGATATTCCGTTCAAGACCAGGCCCAACAACAAGGTAGTAGCTGAACACAGACTACGCCTACTTGGAAGACGATTATCCCGTGACATCAACATGGGTGAAATGTACATCACAGGCATCAAAGAGCTCATACACAAGGGCTATGCGGAAGAAGTACCAACTGAAGAGCTTGAAAGAGCAGACAGTTCAGTCTGGTACCTACCTCACCACCCGGTCATTCACCCACGTAAGCCGGGGAAGGTTAGAATTTTTTTTCATTGTGCTGCAAAGTACAAAAATACTTTATTGAATGAAAATGTACACCAGGGTCCCGACATGACAAAAAATTGGTGGGTGTCCTACTTCGCTTCCGCCAGGAACCAGTGGCGCTCATGGCCAACATAGAAGGGATGTTTCACCAAATTCTTGTGAGCAAACCCGATTGTGATGTCCTTCGCTTCCTGTGGTGGTCAGATAATGTTATTTCAGCAGCTGTGTAAAATGAAAGCGGGATGGGATGACCCAATGCCAGACATAATCAGTGAACAGTGGAAGCGGTGGGTGCACAATTTGCTGTATCTTCGCAACCTGACAATACCCCGCTGTATGAAACCAGCCAATGGAACTGTTGCTTCAGCTCAGCTTCACCACTTTAGTGATGCTTCAGAGAAAGGGTACGGCGCTGTGACATACCTACAACTCGAGTATGACAGTGGACTGATTTGCTGTGGATAAGTCATGGCAAAAGCCAAGTTGGCACCTCTGAAAACCACCACCATCCCGCGTTTGGAACTCGCTGCTGCTGTTGTCTCCGTCAAGCATGACGAAATGATACGCCAACAGTTGTCATTGCCCCTTCAAGAGACAGTGTACTGGACTGACAGTATGATTGTTCTTCATTATCTTCGGAATGAGGACAAGCGGTTTCAGACATCCATCGCTAACTGCATTGCGACTATACTTGCACATTCTTCACAATGGAGACATGTTGACACAAAGTTCAACCCAGGAGATGACGTCTCAAGAGGCCTCTCTGCTGAAGAACTTATCATAAATGAACGTTGGACTCAGGGACCACGGTTCCTCTGGGGTAATGAATCTTCTTGGCCCCACAACCAAATTTTGACAGCGGAGTACTACCAAGTGCTTGTGAAGTGAAGAAAGAGACACAGGTCTACATAATCCATGCCGAAACCGACAAGCTTAACATTATAGACACACTCCTTGCTAGATTTTCCTCTTGGTACAGCTTAAAGAAAGCTGTAGCCTGGGTTCTACGTGCTAAGAGCGTTCTTCTTCACGAGATCCGAAAAGGAGATCAGGTCTCCAAACCATATGGAAATCTTTCAGTCAGCGAAATCTTGCCAGCCGATAAAGAAATTGTGCAGTACATCCAGATGAAGAGCTTTAATGACATGCTGTTCAAGTCTGTTTGTTACCGTAAGCAGGCGCCGTCAAGATCTATTGATGGTATCATCCGTGTTGGAGGTCACCTAAAAAATGCTACCCTTACCAACGATGCAAAACATCCCTGTGTGCTACCAGCTCAACATCCCATTGTGTCATTGATAATAAGGCATTATCACATAATGACAGGACACTCTGGAGTGGAACGAACACTTGCTGAAATCCGTGAGCGATTCTGGATTGTCAAAGGCCGTGCAGCAGTCAAGTCTGTCATCTACAAGTGCATACCATGTCATAAAAGAAAGGCACCTTTGGTGACACAACGCATGGCTGACTTGCCCAAAGACCGCGTTACATCAGGGCTTCCACCCTTCAGCATGGTTGGGGTGGGCCTATTTGGACCCTTCCTCGTAAAGCGAGCCAGAAGTGAATTGAAGAGGTACGGTTGTCTTTTCACTTGCATGACATCGAGGGCCATTCATTTAGAGGTCTGTAACACTTTGGAAACAGATTCCTTTATTAATGCGCTCCAAAGATTCACCAGTCGTCGTGGCAATCCAGTGGAGGTGAGGTCAGACAATGGCATCAACTTTGTTGGAGGTAAACGAGAACTGCGCCTTGCCATTGAAGACTGGAACCAGGACAAGATCCATGACTTTTTTCGACAAAAGGAAGTTAAGTGGATTTTCAACCCCCCAGCAGCGTCTCACTTTGGTGGAGTTTGGGAGCGACAAATTAGGACCGTACGCTCAAATCTCAACAGCTTGCTTGGTCAGCAGAAACTAGATGATGAGGGACTCTCCACACTAATGTGTATTGTGGACGGAATAGTCAACGGCCGCCCAATTACCAAGTTATCAGACGATCCACGTGATCAAGCACCACTGACACCAAATCACCTGCTGTTACTTCGCTCTGGTCCGGAGCTACCCCCTGGGAACTTCGTCAAGCAAGATGTATACAAACGACGATGGCGCCAAATTCAGTATCTTTCCGACATTTTCTGGCAACGCTGGTTAAAGGAGTACCTCCCATCATTGCAAGAGCGCCAGAAGTGGATCACCCCTCAGCGTAATATGCGCACTGGAGACCTTGTGCTTATTTAGTATGAACACACTCCTTGTTATCGTTGGCCTCTTGGACTTGTAATTAATACATTTCCGGGGAAAGACGACAAAGTTAGGTCTGTCCAAGTTAAGACGCAAGCTAGAGTGTATGTGCGTCCTACCAACAAACTGTGTCTTCTTGAAGGTGAACCCTAGACAACTAAGATGTTGCTTGAGAACAGTTCAAAGTACATTTAACTTTATGATGTTCAACCTCTTTTGTGTTTGTTAATGCTTTGTGTACAAATGCATTAGAGGCCAGAATGTAGCGGTCAGAACATCATTATTGGTTTGTTTACACTCTCTGTTTTAGCTATTGAGGGCGCTATATTCTTAACCATGCTTGGGAAAACCAGATAGAAATCTCCATTTTGATAAACCATTTATTTGTATTAAGCTAATTTTTTTATCACTTTAGTCACCCCTGGACAGAATACAGAAAAAGTAAGTTTTTTGCCACTTGTTCTTTAACCCTTTGCGTGCTACGGGCGCAAATTTGCGCCCGCAACGTTTATTCCCTCACTGCTGTGGGCGCATATTTGCGCCCAGCAGAAGTCGCTATCTATTTTGCATACAATCGATCATTCCTTTGACCCCTGACATCCATCCGGGTACTTTTTGTACACTTCGACATATAGAAGCCATTTTCCAAACGTTAACACAAATATTTTTGTTGAAAAAATCCTGTAATTTTCGAGTTTTCCCGTGTTGTAATCACCGTAAAACAAAACGTGGTAACCATGGACGCCGCAGCAGCATTCCAGGAGATTTTCGCGGATTCTGATTATGGAGAATCGAGTTTGAAGACGTTTTGGGAAGCGATAGCGACGACAATGCTTCGGCTATGTCAATTGACGACGTGGCAGATATAGAAGACATGTCTATCGATGATGTGACAAAGTCCGACGCGTCGGACGACGGCATCAATCCAGTGCAAGGAGGGGTAAGGGAGAGAGCCGTCCAAGGAGTTGGTGATGTTTTTTGGCGCGCTTACGACCACAATTGGCTGATGGATTTCAACCACCCCCACGGACAGAAAATTGTTGACAACGATGATGCTACTGAACCATCAGCATATGGCATTTTTACACACTTCTTTGATGGGGAAGTGTTGGAGTTACTTGTCACAGAAACTAACAGGTATGCTGCTACCACTCTAGCCAGTAAAGGGGGAATGGATGGGCTAAGCAGTCATTCTAGGCTCCGTAAATGGAAAAACATTGACATGGCCGAGATGAAAGCTTTCCTGGCTCTGTTGTTGCTCATGGGGATAGACCGAAGACCTAATTACGACTCATACTGGACAACCGAGTGGACAATCCAAGCACCGGGGATCAAATCCATCATGTCACGTGATCGTTTTTACCTCGTTTTGCAGATGTTTCACTGCACTGACAATGCAAAACTAGCCCAAGCTGGAGACCCGGACCATGACCGCCGCGGCAAAATCATGGAACTTATGGATTTGATTCTTCTTAACTGGCAATCGGGATATTATCCAGACAGAGAAATCGCCATCGATGAGACAATTATCCCGTTCAAGGGGCGTACTGGTATGAAAGTGTACAAACCCAACAAGCCGCACAAGTGGGGCTTGAACTGCTGGAATGTAGCCGAATCGGGCACAGGATATGTTTGGAACACTGAACTATATCAGGGCAAACGGAATAATGAGACCGAAGTTGGAATGTACAAAAACTTGGTAAGCCGCATGTGTCAGCCTTTTTTCAATACAGGCCATCATATTTATATGGACAATTTATTTTCGTCACCTGATCTGTTTTCAGATCTTTCGCAACACCAGGTTGGTGCATGCGGAACATTGCGAGTCAATCGGGTTGGAACCCCAGAGGAAAACAAGGCCACCAAAATAAAAAAAGGGGATGACATGCGTACCGTAAGAGATGGGAATCTCTTGTTCATCTCTTGGTATGACAAGAGGCAGGTGAACATTTTGACATCAGTGCACAATGCTTTGATGTTTTCCAAAAATGTTCGAGCACGAGGACAGATTGAACCACGTGAGGTCCAAAAGCCAGTGGCTGTAGAGTGCTACACACAGTATATGGGTGGGGTGGATCGAGCCGATCAAGGAATGTGGTATACCCTGAACATTCACAAGACCCTCAAATGGTGGAAGAAAGTGTTTGTATATCTGCTTGAGGTAAGCTTTGTGAACAGTTGGATCGTCTGGAAGGCCCTTCACCCTGGAAAGCGCCTACAGCGTGAGAAATTTCGCTTCGCAATTGTGCATGGCCTCCTGGATGGATTTGCAAGAGCTGATGTTCGCCCTGGACGAAGGTCAACAGACCAGCCAAGGCGGCTCACCGAACGCCATTTCCCAAACTCCACCAACGCAACAACTTCAGCTGGTCGCCATTCCAGACCAGATTGTGTTGTCTGTTCGAACCGCAAAGTAAAGCGACATCAAACTGAATTTTCTTGTGAACAGTGTGAACTGCCGATGTGTCCAGCCCCATGCTTTCGGAGATATCACACACTTGTTGACTATAAGACAAACTGTGTACCAGGCTACCACAAATAGACTCAAAGAATAATCAGACACCAAACAGTAAATGACTTTATTTATTCAACTTTTAATTTCCAATAATTGAGACAGAATTTTACCAGCAGTAGTACAATCTTGATTTTTTTCACTTGTGACATACATGTACTAACAATTGGCTACATGAAAATTATGTAAACATAATGATGAAAGACCTCATGAATGCAGACGTTCTAAAAAAAATCTTGGTGGGTTGTTATTTATTGCACCATTGAAGTCAATGTTTGGAAATGTAATGTAATGTTTTAATACGTAATTGTTTGCTGTGCCTTTTGATCATAGCCACCAAATCATGACCACAAGGACTCTGTGAAACAGGTGCCTGGGTAGGCCTATGTGCAACCAACAGTGGTATGTTGGCAGGATTAACGGCAAACATAAACAGAAAGTTGAATGCCAGTACTTATTGTATAAGAGACTTGTGCTTTATGTATCCTCCGAAGTGTTTCACGTTTACAAGAGGTTTCAATTGAAAAAGAAGAAGAAAACCACAAACAGTGCGATATCAAGCAAGCTTTGTTTACCAGCTCTATGAACTCACAGACAGTGTGTTAAATGAAAAGTAAAAAAGATGAGAGAAAACTATGTGTTTTACCACCATCACCAACCATGAGCTTATATATTGTATAAGAAATTTGTGCTTTATTGGATCCTCCGAAGCGAACTGGTCAATCCTACATTGTTTGATACACACAGACAGCATGTTATATGAAACGTTTTCAAAACGGAAAGAAAACTAATACTGAGTTTTACTACCATCTACCACCATTGCCAACCATGAGCTTACAGATGTTCATGAGTTTGTAAATTAAGGCTCAATTATTACTGAGTCTTTGTCTTGAGACGGACCTTAACAAGCGTATTGGACAGGCTCCCTTATAAAAATTGACTACATCTTAATGCATTAAAACTGTAGTTTCAGTACAGTATCAGAAATTAAACTATATTTTTTGAAGTATACTTGTAGTTTGTACTCAAATTATTGTACTATAGTTTCACTGTACTAAGAAATGTGTTATATAGTATGATAAAAATATAGTTAATCTATGCTAAATAAGAAGTACAAAATATAGTTCATTATTATGTTTTTACTACACTAAAAATATGTTGTATACTTCACTAAAAGTATATTTATTTTACGTTAAATGAGAATAAAAACTACAGTACATTATTACAATTTTACTGTACTAAAAAGGGTTTTGTGTACTACAGTAAATATATAGTTGATCTATGTTAAATGAGAATAAAAAATATAGTTCATTATTATGTTTTTACTGTACTAAAACTATTTTGTATACTACACTAAAGGTATAGTTAATTTATGTTAAATGAGAGTAAAAACTACAGTACATCATTATGATTTTACTGTACTAAAAAGGGTTTCGTGTACTACATTAAAAATATAGTTAATCTATGTAAAATGAGAATAAAAACTATAGTTCGTTTTTATGTTTTTGAATGGTACAGTAAAAGTATGTTAATTATGTTAAATGAAAATAAGAACTATAGTACATGTACGCCTACATTATTTTGATTATACTTGGAGTATTTTCATAGTCAAAGTAAATTACAGTTTATGTTAAAACTGTATTTACACAACAAAGAACTGTAAGATCTATGCAATAAAACATTGAAAATATAGTTTGAACAATTATACATTATTTTTTCATATTTTAACTAAAAACAAAACAAGCTGTATTATGACTTTTTTCAGAAGATTAGCAAATAAAATGCAATTGACACACAATACACACTGAGAAACGTTACATTTATAGTACTTTCCCTTTAATGCAATCAACAAGGAAAAATTACAAATACAGTAACAAACATATTTGGAATTTGCTTTACCTTTATAAATACATTACTTGTTATTATTATAATTATTATTATTATTGTGGATTATTAAAAAACTGCTCATTGCAGCCTACCGGCTGAATTACAAAAGAGTAATTCTCCAACCAAATTGTCTCCAACCAAATGGTAATTCATATGAATGTGCTTATCATAAAAGCCGAGCTCGTTATATTCCTTGAAATCAAATCACAGTTTGAAAACAATCTGTACTTAAGTTCAAAACACACCCTAATGAAACGGTTCAAAAATATGATGTCAATTTTAAACAATTCTATAAAAATGTAAACTGCAGTTGTATGTATTCAGTACAAACATTATGCACTCCTTTTAATCGGCATATTCATTAGAAGTCCATTGATTATACAAATCAGTAAATTTGTTTGACAACAACAAACACTTTCCCTTAATAAGTTCTGCTTGAGCAGCTACTTTGTTTAAAGCACCAACTCTTGTTTTATAAGCACTTGCCAAATTGACATCTACGTCTTGGTCGTAAACTGTCAGTTGCGGCCTCTGTATTACAAGTTCTGTACCTATAACAACTAAGCTTTCTTTACAAGTACAAACTGTTTGATTACATTCACAATCTGCAAAGTGAGTTTGCAAACTTTTTTCAATTCTTAATACCGAATCATCTGACATACAAACAATGAAATCGTTTCGTCGAACTTTAGCACTATACCCTTCAGTATGACATAAAATACCATTGACAATGAATCTTATAAATCCAACAGCCTTAGCAGTTATTCTATTTTCAAAAAGTCTGGATATACACAATCTTTCATAAGCACTAATTACAACTGAATAGGGTGCACCAAGTCCAATTATGTGCTTCGATAAAGAGTAGGCCTTTTGAATTCCAGGAAAGTGTTTGCTTAGGGAAAGAAAATGATTCTTTCACCAAATCACTGGCATTCTCAAGGTACTTATGTGCATACTTCGATAACTGTTTAGCCCTGATAAATTTTTTGCAAATTTGTTGTGGCGCACCTCTTGTTCCATTTACAAAGTTAATCAATCCCTGATTGGCATCTTCAAACGCAAAGGCAGATGTTGCCCATAAAGGGCCCCACAGTCTGACACTATTACAAAGATGGGTGAGAAGGTGTACATTGAAAGACAGTAAATCATTACCATACAAATTTGGGATGACAAGCACAAATTTACACATTGCTTTATGACATTTCGTTAGCTGGTCATTGGTTAAGTTATTACCGATTAAGTTAAATATTCAAAAAACTAGCAACCACCAATGTTTTAAATATTGCGCAGGAAGAATACCCTGTAAAATACTGGGGAAGTACAACAGGAAGTTTCTCCATTAAGTTGCTTTCCAGAATTTCGATTCCTTCATTGATCTAGGGAGCCTAGAAACTTCATTCGGTGGTTTGATAGAACAAAGACGTTTGTTTACTTCATTTACTTTACGTGCCAGATAAAAAGCTTTGTCATGTGAGCTAGAATCGAACCACTTGCTAACAAATGTCCCTACAACGCCAAGTGCAACAGCATGCATGTATTCGGGAACAAACCCCCAAGATATATCAAATGCAGGTAATAGAGACAACACAGAAGGCCCTTTGACACCATAAACAGCAGTGTCTAGTTGAATTGATTGGTTTGCATGGAGTGCCATATTTTCTACTGACCTTGACTCTGGCAGAGGAATTGTCAAGGGGTAAACCCTAGCTCTTCCATGCCCTCTTTCTACTGTTTCTCCAGGATGAAGACAAATGTCTTGCCATTGAATTGTTTAATGTTTTGCAGAGGTGCTCTTGCAGGAGAATCACATAAACAAATTGGTGCACAAACCTTACAACAATATTGTTTAATGCCCTTTTTGAAAATGAATCCCTCTCTGCTAAGTTTTTTCATTTCCATCAAAAATGGATAAAACAACGTTTCAGTCTTAGGTTTTTTGGTGTCAAACCACAAAGCTGCTAGCAGAACATTTTTTGACCTGTCTTTTGGTGGCACTTCATTTATAATACACTGAATTGGGTTCAATGAATAGTTTGAGCTTTTAAATAGAGGCACTCCGTCTGAATTCCACATCAGTGAAATATCATACTTATTTTGAAGTGCACTATTGCCCTTCAGGTTTTGATACACAACACCATCTGATATATCCCTTTTGTTCCCATCAGAGACAGGCCTATTCAAATTTATCAGACTTGCCAGATTATGATTCTCAAATAGGTCCTTCAGCTGTTTTGCGATTGGCAGATACAGGAAAAAGTTCCCCCTTTTCTCACTTTCATACCTTGAAAATTCACAAGCACAATCTGGACAGTGTGTAACCAATGGTTCTACACCAATATAAGCAAGGCAATTGTCACAGTAAAAGTGAATTTCAAGTGCATCTGGACTTATTTGGAAATTTGCATAAAAGTGATACTTAGTTTTAGGTACGCAATCGGGCTGGACAAGATTTAAAATCTGCAACAAATCACCCAGTCCAGTTTCGCTCAAATGGTGTCTGATGACAAAGCTCAGAACCAACACCAGCATCTGAAGTTTGGTTACGGTTGAATTCGGAGAAACATTCTCATCGTCATCCTAAAAATAAATGTGGGTAAAAAAATAATTAAAATTGTGGTTAAAACCTAAGCACTTTCACATTAACTATTAATACTTGTGAACTACATGTGTTGTAAGCCTGGGCGAATAGTGCAACTAGTGTCGAAGTCGCGACTATTGATTGCTATGTCGAGCAGCGATTACCGTTTTTCAACTAACCGGTTAACCGCACTGCCACGAAAAAATAATCACAATTATTTGCTGCGTCACCTAAATGTGTCACTCACGCCTATTCACGGTGACATAATGTACTTACGCAACACAATCTTTCAAGACTCAACACAACGAACACAATACAGCACAGACGACATGATTGAATGAGAATGCACAGTGAACAGATCAACGAGACAGTACACACGGAGACAGCGGCGAAATCACATGCGTTTTCGTGCTTATATTTTAGGTACCAATCCCGATCCCAAACTAAAACATTCAGGATTTGCCTCTGACACTTGTAGAACACTCTAGTAGATAGTGCACGCTAGTACCAGCGATGACTGTTCTGTATACGGTTTTAGCCCCCGCGCACCATCGATAAGGATTGCATTTTTGGGGAAATACCCTTTTTCCCAAGCCTGTAAAATGGAAACGATGTGACTGCCTAGATAGTTATTTCTGTTACACCATACTGTTGGGTATTTCATGAAAACTTTATACTGAAGTGAAAGAAATGAATAACTACTGAAACCACAGATCTATGTATTCTATCAGTATCATAATGTTTTGATCCATTAAAACCAAATTGTGTGTTATAAAAGCATACAAAATAATTATTATTATTCTGAGCACCTCACCTGTATTGACAACAACAGATTGTCTGGTTGCCTATGTGAAGTTTCTGGAATAGATTCTCTAGAGTTTGATGAATTTGGATCCCTTGTTGAGTTTCTCCTGTCAGTGTCATGGCTGTAAAATGTTAAAAACATTTTGGTGATTTTAAGAGTTTTTTATTATCAATTCGGCCCACAAACTCTTGGCCTGTTAGAAATATCATGTTTATCGATGAGAAACTAGAAACCTCATAATATTATTGTCATTAGTCATGATAGTCAGATAGTCGTACAACATCATGCAAAACGAAACATGAATAAAACTTGTTCGCTCAAGCTTCAGGGACGGCTGCACGTACTAACGGATGGTACTAACAAATAACATAAACATGTACACTTTAATTATAATAAATAACAATTAAATATAATAAATTGTGTAACTGTAAATGTATATTTCGGGCTAGAATTAGAAAAGCTAGCGTGAAAAACGAACGTATTATGGTGCCTACCTCCATGATCTCTTCTTAATCATAGCTTCATCAAGATCAATATTAGATGAATCAGATTCTGAGTCGCTGGTGTGGCTGGCTGCTGCTGAAACTCTTCTTGGAATCGCCCCCCGCATGCTTGACAATGACACTGCTTCTACCGGAGCGCTTGCTTCCGGCATGTCCAAAATTAACCCATCGTCGCTGTTGCCACTTTTCAAAAATCGCTTAGCAGATTTAAATCTGGAACAGCTACGTTTTGGAACGTCGTTTGTTCCACCCTGAAGATATCGTTTATAGGGCCCCCTTGGACCATTTCTACCTGCCATTTTGTAAGGTTTTATCCACAGGCAATTACTAGTGCTGGAGCTGCCACGCGCACGCGTACAATTACAATGTTCATGTACACATGGAGGTACATAGGAATGTCATACACACACACTTGTGTGTTGCAAACAGGCTGGTACCTTGCAAATACTACGATGGAAGAGTGCCTACAAAGTGAGGGTACCAGTCTAATTCTAAATGTTTATTTTATTTACGTGAAACGAATTAAGAAAACAACATTTGATCAACCTGATGTTATTTCTTAATATATGTATTTCAATATTATTTTATTTGATTATTTGGAAGCTAGTTTTATTTAAAATTAATAAAACCTCGTTGTCTTTAAGATTAATAACTGCGTTACACCCTTTATAATGTATTAGGGAAACCCGGAATTCCTTGGATTTAAATCTGAGTTCCGCCTCTTTATACCGAGTTGTACATGTATGTATGTACAATGATGTGCGATGCCAGACTACGACATCGTGTGATCAAAATGAAATGCGCCATTTGATGGTCTGTGTCAAACGGAGTGTGACCCCTCAAAACCTTTGTACTTTGATCTCAAAACCGTTGTATTTATCATAACTTTTGTTATTGTAATGAGGTTAGTAACCTCTGTTTACTCAATATGATGATGAAGTATGCGCTCTTTGATTTTTTCGAAGAGAACTGTTTGGAGGTCGGTGACACAGACTGGATAACGGAGAATGAGGACATACCGCTCGTGCTACGAAACGAAACCTGGGACCCGGAGACGATTATTAGTGTTCGTTGGCCGCGTGGTGGAAAGAAAAAGTCGACTGGATCCCTCCTCCCAGCAAAAGTTGTTCGTTTTAGTGGTAAGATTAGGCCACATTTAATTTTACAAATTTGCCTAAAAATTGGTTGAATAATAATTATTAAATAGGCAATAGGCCTACTTAGATACGGAAACAATAAACTTTACTCTCATCTCTACTAAATGATTAACTGAAAACAGAAAAACAAAAACCATAGGCCTATTCATTGTCTGTAAATTCTAATCTAACAAAATTTTTGTCATTTTTCAAGGTTTACCATCGTTGGTTAACAGAAGGAAGGAGCAATATTTTATTTTAACCTTTCAAACTATGCCTGTCCTTATAAAAAAAGCTTAGGTCCTATAAACTTTTAAAATATTAAATTTTTTGGCAGTTTTAGTATTAGGAAATCAAGTGTAAACATGTTTACTTTTATAAGAAATATTGAAAAATCAGTTGTTGGCATTTTAAATAATGTTTTGTTTGATCTAAAGTAGACCCAGTTGTACTCTGCAATAACACTAAAAAACTAAAAAAGTGAAAAGGAGTACACTGTGACTGTACAGTGTCCCAGTTTTTTGGTTTGTTTTTGATTTAGTTCCGGATCACGGTCGGATCGTGCTTTAAATTTTTAGTTTAAAACAGTTGCATGGCTATTATAATTATGTTGCAACTTTCTAATTCTAGTGAATATTTTATATGTTTAAGATCGCAGAGAGGAACTCCTCAAATTGAGGAATTAGGAGACGAGTGATACTCAACAAGACAGTCGTGATGGGGGCGCTGAGGCTTCAACCAGTGGTAGTGGTAGCAAGTCACAGGAGATGGACAGAGGAAAACGAACAATAAAAAGGAAGGCCTTTTCAATCGATGAGTCCGAAAGTGAAGAAGTGAGTGTGATTTAGGTTTTGGTTAACTCTAAGATTATGCTCTGTCAAACTCAAACTGATGATTTTGGTAAAATAATTTTACCAAATAATTTTTTGTAGGTACATCATGTAGAAAAGACATAGCTTTCATTGAATTATCAAAAATGGCATTCTATGTGGAGCCCATGACCTGCAAGAATTATTACAATGTGTTCTAGTTGTATAGTGGTCTCAAACAGCAAGGTTGAACTGATCACATCAGTTATTGAACCCTACTTCAGTAGTAGAACAACACTTAACCCAGTGCTAACAACATTGTGTTGATAATACCAGCGTGAGTAAGTCCATACAAACCTGTACAACAGTTAATTATTATCTCACTTCCTGCTGCAACTCTACTGCTCAATTAAACAATTTTCACCCCTCGGGTTCTACTGTGCAAGATTAACTAATGTGATAAGATCTTTGAGTGTACTGTACATTACAATAAACAATGGGCTGAACAGCCCCAAAGAAGTTTACACTTGATCCGGCAAGGGCGATTAAAGGAGGATCAGATCATACAAGGGCGATCAACAGCTAGTGTAAATGCAAGAGCAATCAGGATCTGATCCTCCTTTTTGATCCCCATTTATTGCAAGATCAAAGGAGGATCAGATCCCACAAGGTGGATCAAAACGAAGTGTAAAAGCGTCAGCAATCAGCTTGCATCGCCCTTGCCGGATCTGATCCTCCTTGATCACCCTTGCTGGATCATGTGTAAACGCGGTGTATGATTCTTCTCATTGTACTGTTTGTAGTAACAGTTCCGGACTGAAACCCTGTGACCGCTGATTGTGAGACTGTCTGTTTTACCATTTAAGTTGTTTTTTGTAATTTCCAAATTAACTGTCAAGTATTTAAATTATAAAAAGTTGTCTTTACATGGTACTTTTTTCCTAATCTACATTATTTAAATTTGATGAACATTTGTGTTCAGCTCATGCTTTCAAGAAAACAATGACTAATGTTTTCCATTTCAACAGTTATTTTGTGCAAGGCCATGTTGAAACTGTACTTGTGTGTTTTTTTATTTGTATAATTTAGATGGAGAAGTCAATAGTGACAAGCGAAATGATATTAAGGTGTAATACCAGGGACCCGCAGAAGTTCACTAACGACTTGCTGTAGTAATGTAGGCCTCTATTGTTGGAATTTCCAGCCAGTTTCAGTGCTCTGTAATAGTTGATGGTGCCCAACCCCACTCTGGCTAACAATATTATTATCTCTTAACAATTGTCAAACCCCTTTAAAAATGCACTGACATGTGCTGATGAGAGAAACCAATGCAGAGAACAGTTGGAGAAAACATTTTACTATGTGAAAAAGTAAATATATTGCACTATGTATTTCTTTGTTTTCTCTCCATTTCTTAAAATAGAAAGTGTCCGGTCAAATTTCATGGATCGTAGACCGGCCGATGTCAAGATGAATATTCGGGCCAAGCTTAACAATGTCTCGAACCGCTACAAGAAGCAATCAGGCAACATGTAGATGGTGAATATTGGGGATTTCTCGGTTTTTTTAGTTGCGCGGCCAACAGCGAAAACCATTTTAATTGTTAGTATTTTTGCAATGTCTTCTTCTTCTCCCATATAAGCAGCTGAGGTTATTTCAAACCAAATATTAAAACTACTTGAAACTTTTATAGTTTCCAGAAAATTTGAACATCGGATTTGATGAAACTTAGCGATGTGTATTCTAAAAGCATTTTAAGCAGCTGAGGTAATTTCAAACCAAAGATTAAAACTACTTGAAACTATTATAGTTTCAAAAAAATTTGAACATCTGATTTGATGAAACTTAACGATGTGTATTCTAAAAGCATTTTAAGCAGCTATTTCAAACCAAAGATTAAAACTACTTAAAACTCTTATAGTTTCCAGAAAATGTGAACATCGGATTTGATGAAACTTAACGATGTGTATTCTAAAAGCATTTTAAGCAGCTATTTCAAACCAAAGATTAAAACTACTTAAAACTCTTATAGTTTCCAGAAAATGTGAACATCGGATTTGATGAAACTTAACGATGTGTCTTCTAAAAGCATTTTAAGCAGCTGAGGTAGTTTCAAACCAAATATTAAAACTACTTGAAACTATTATAGTTTCCAGAAAATGTGAACGTCGGATTTGATGACACTTAACGATGTGTATTCTAAAAAGCATTTTAAGCAGCTGAGGTAATTTCAAACCAAAGATTAAAACTTGTTGACATTATTATGCTTTTTATGAGAAATGTAAACATTGGATTTGATGAGAGGTTTTATGATGTTTTTAGAAGCATTTTAAAACCAAATATTACAATTAATACGTTATTCTTGGCTCTCTGGGAAGTTTCAGTTGGTTATCACATTTTAAAAACTCATGTTCTTTCATGAGAGTGGATAGACAGTTTTATAATTAAAATTAACTGAAGATCAGAACTTTCGAAAACAAAAGGATTGCAATGAAGAAGTTCGTCTTTAAGGAACGCGCTGCCTTTTTTTAAAAAGTAGAATACTTTGCGAACTAACATGCTCCGCCATTTTGTGGAGTCAAATTCCACAAAATGGCGTGCCGTGTTAGTTCACGATGTAAATGAAAAAGCACGCAAATTCGAGACATATTGTGTTGATCATTGTTAATATTCTACTTTTAAAACATCTTTCATAACCATATGCATTTTATAACAAACGGTTACAAATGCTTTTCATTGACCAACTCGTCCGATCCAAGGCAACGTGTTCCTTTAAAACCAATGATACCTTTAATTGGTTACGAAAAAAATCGTCCCAGTGTATCATCAATCATTTCTTGCTCTTAGATTTATTCAATTTCGGCGTTATAAAATACTTTCCTTTACGTTGGGATCTGATCATGCACGGGGTCTATAAACTGAAACATTTAAACTATTAAGATTTTCATCCTGTTGTTTGATTCTCAAAAAAACCCAATAAAAATGTATTTTTTTTCTATTTTTGGCACTAAATTTTTTAATATATTTTTATGTATGACTTTCAAAATATACATTTACATTATAGATGGAGCAAGGAAAGTGTTTGTACTTTAAAGGATGTCGCAGTAAAGTTTATACTGCAAATAAAGTTTGAAAAAAATGTATTAAAAACATTTGTTTGTGATTTTTCTTGTATTAAAACTGCAGTTTTTGAAAATTATAATTTTCGCGAATATGGCTGTAAAAATACATAAAAATTGTAGTTTATCTGTAATAAAATGGCGCTTTTATAACACTAGCATCATTATTATAATACAATTAAAATGCACTAAAATCGCGTTCACGATGAGACTACAGATTTAATGCGCTTGCACTACACAAACACGACAGTAAGGTCCTACAGGCAAAACTATTTTCTCTAATATTAATAGTGTAATGAAACTGAATTAAATAAAACAGTTTTATTGTAATAAAATTTCGTCATCACTTCATTAAAAAAAATTTAACAAGTGTGAAAAACTACACAAAAAAGTACTAAATATACATTAAAACTGGGTTTAAACTATAGTATAACTACAGTAAATAATGCATATGATCAAGGGAAAACATTTAACCAAAATAAAGTATATATAAAGTTTAATTGAAGTTTATTGTAGTTTCAGCATAATAAACCTTTTGCGAATCGGCCAAAACACTACATTTTAACTATATTGAAACTACAGTTAAACTTCATTAGAAAGTATGTAAAACTTGAGTTAAAACTGTACTAATAATATAGTTTTAATGTACTTAAAATACATTACAAATATACTTACTTTACATGTTAAAACTGTAGTGAATTTTTAAAAGGGCTGCTACAACTCCTCCACACTTTCAAAGAAAATGTGGTCCAACTAAAAGCTAATTGCGTAGTAGTAAGTACGCTCCAGCAGTAAATCCTGGACTGTCTGCTCCCAACAAAAAAAGTGGCCCAACTCTTTCTATAAATGTGTTGCCTGAGGTGTATCCTCAACATCTCCTGAAGATACTGCAAAGCCAACAACATACTGCTCGTGGGTAATCACCACCATGTATTCATTCCCTTAAGCAGGGATGCATGTGTTGGTCAGGTCATGTCACCAGATTGGAGGATGGCTGCATCCCAAAATACCTTCTCTATGGAGAGGTCATCAGGAGAGACCGATTGGAAGACCCACCTGCACTACAACGATACAAGTGTGACCTCAATGCACTGGTTGTCAATTTATAAGCATGTGGGAAGTTGTCGCTGCAGATAGATGCACCTGAAAGCAGGAGATGTAGAGGAGACTCTCTAGGTTTGAGGAAGGAGTGATGCTGCTGGCTGAAGACAGTTGACTCAAGAGGAAAGTACAACCCCAAGCAGAACGATCAGCTTTAACTTTGACCTGTGGATACTGTGGTAGAGGCTTTTACCCCTGAGTCTAGTCACAGCAGATGATGTTCTTAAATCAATGTGCATTATTGCCACAACTCATAGTTCCAGGGACTGACAAATGCCTTGGAAATATTATTTACAGTAAGAGTACAAGATGTTCATTGCTTGTAATTGCTTTTGATGGTGGCCGCGAACTGTTTATAGTATGTTAACGCTAACTAGTTACTGCACTTAATATTCACTTTGAACAGTGACCAGCCACCAACTTGGTCATTCCATACTGTTATGCTCTTATTAATAGCGTATTTGATATTCCATTACATGTGTTCATGTTTTTAAAATACTGTGTGACACACTTATATATATAAACCATGTATTTGTTACTAGCATACATGTTTACTATAATGGCTTACTCTGAAAATTTCACATTATTGCTGAAAGCTGTCTTGTTTCAATTAGGTTTTTACGTAAAACTGCAGTTCAAATCATCTGTTTTTTAGAAAAATTATTGCATATAATATGTTTTATATATAGCAATCGCAAAGAGCTTAATATTATCAATTTTTATGACAGTTTGGCTTGGTTTTGTTTTTGAATTGCAGTACCTAGTACATCTTGTGAGGGATTACAATGTAATGTGGCGCAATCTTCTAACGATATCAGACACACCAGATCAATCTCCCTTCTCTTAGTGGTAAGTGTAACTGATTTGTTTTCACACATAACTTAACACACAGAGCCTATATGGTATTTTGTCTGATCCGACAATGTTAATATGTACATTTAACATTAACATTAAAAACTGCATACATCCTTTTCATGTTTTAGAATTCTAACATCAACATTAAGAACTACATATGTGCTGTTCTTTCTACATTCGTGGGAATTCTGATTTGTTTTTTCTTGTAAAATCAGCAAAACTCTAAAAAAGGCTATTAAATAGTCAGAAATGTCTTTGAAACCTTCAATGAATTTACATGTACAGTATAAGTAAGAACTTGTACTTAATAACATTTCCCTCTTATATTTACTACTGAGCTTAATATCACGCCTGAATCTTGTTAACCAATAAGGACTGCATAACACACTTAATGTATATGTGGTGTCTTTTGACAACCTAATTATTCAGTTATGAATTTGTATCAATGTTATATTACTACATATCATGCTTACAGTTTACTTGCAATGCTATATACAAACAACAGCTAATTGTTAGCTGTTCCGACCTTTCAGTCGGAACAGCTATTGAAATCGTCCAGATTTTTATTTTTTTTATTAGCTGTTCCGACCTTTCAGTCGGAACAGCTTTTGAAATCGTCCAGATTTTTATTTTTTTT
>JAUELU010104476.1:0-11129 GCA_032357145.1 Evasterias troschelii | reverse complement strand
ATTGAGTCAATGCGTATTGTAAACAAAATGATATGCGGTGGGAAAGGTACCTGCGCGAATATTAGTGATGCGCGAAATTGGGGTACTGGAGGATACGCCTGTTTATTTCTGTTGTGATGTCATTTAGCCTGTCAGGAAAAACTCTGTTAGTGCTAGTGCTAGAGTCAAAATGACTGATTAACTATTGTTTTTATCAGAATCTGAATCTAAAATATAGACTGACGGCAAAGCATCACAGTATTAGTATATTTAAATGGAATCATCACACCAACTTTTGTTAAGACAATGAAAAAATGTAAGTTTAGTTGTGGGAGAAAAACCCCAAAGAGGGAAATCCACACAGTCAAGCAGTGGAAAATCCAATCCACATTCATGCAGGTTTCAGTACGGACTCTTATCGAACCGGGGTCCACACTCAGAGACAGCGGTGAAAAGGCAGGGACAGAAACCAGTCTGAGCTGAGCCAACATGACTGCCCAAGCAATCTCATTTAGTGAGTCCTACTGAGTGCTAGACAGTAGACTGAGCTAGACCTAGTGTCCAAGGTCTTTGAATCATATAGAGAAATTGGCCACACAAGTGGGGCTAAACTATACATTTTTTAGTAACTCTGGCAGCATGTGTCTGGCCGAGTGGGATGGGGCGCTGTAGGCCTACTCGTTTTTCGAAATGTTGACATCTGCGGCCAAAATTTCGAAAAACGAGTACAGCGCCCCAGTTACCATGGTTACTGGGTCTAGGGCTAAACAAAGTCAACAAAAAACAACGTTACAAATAGAAATACTAAAATTAGATTTAGAAAGACAAGTCAACAGACAATAGCTTACAAGTTACATTACAATTTACAAACGAACGCAACCCCTGGCCCTGCGGGCCCTGGTGGTACTGGTAGGACGATTCGCTGCAGAAAACGCATTTCATTCTAAAGTTTTCCCTGGAATTGACCACATGAGTGTACTACATAAAACAATTAAATAACCTTATCAACTTAATGCCACCAACTTACCTGTGAATGAGCTGTGACTGAGAGCATGGAGGTAGAAATAGAGTGTGACTCGCGGATGTGTTTCTTCTGACATCAAAAATGTTTTGGTAACAAATAAAATTTCAATTTTGTTTTCATTTCACAGAGCGCCCTCAAGCGAGAGAAAATATAGGTTCGTAAGCCAAAACGGTACATACGCACACAATGCATGACACAATAAATTTATTTGACTCATGCACGATCATGGAGCCGTTACAAGCAGGCAAAAGTCGGAGACTTTACAGTAATTTAACAATTTTAAAATAATTGCAGAACAGCTTTCATAGTTGTAGCCTTAAAAGCATCCTCTTTGTTTTCAAAATACTGAAGAATGGCTGAAAAACTCCTTTGTGTAATTGACAGCACCCGCTCTCTGCACTGCCCGTGAGCCCGCCTCAGACTTACTGAAAGTCGGAACTGTAGGCATTTATTTTTCGTTGCCTATTGAACAACTTAATCGTTCAAAAAACAGAGAAGAACCTATAATAGTATGTGACGTAAAGTTAGTGTTTTCAGCCAAAGATGACTAACAACTCGTCTTGTCCCCATCTATTCGATCGGGAGGAAGGCGCCTGACGCCACAGGCCAGTGGGTGTGTTCTGTTCCCCATAGATACTTCCCCCTCCCACCCACCTGGTGTCATGCTAAAAATGTCCGCTGCGAAAAACATTCTTGACCAGTAATTGAAAAATTTGTCCTTTACAATTTATTTCATTGTAACGCAGATAGCCAAAAAACTTGCTGGACACGCCTACGGTACTGCCGCATGGCGCTCATTAGCATATTGTGATCTCAGTGGTCATGCGTCGTTGACGTCACATTGCTTACGAAAGCTTATTTTTAGCCACAAGGGTTTGGGCGATTTAAAGGTGATTGTGTTCTCAAACAAAATAATGTATTACACGCTAACACTCAAAAATTCTGCGATACTGTCACGGTGTAATTCAGGGTTAATGGTAAGGAGGCTAGCACTTGAGAGCTTCTGGCAGTGTAAAACATTTTGAGAAACGACTTCCTCTGAAGTAATGTAGTTCTTGAGATGAGAAGGCGATAATTTCTCACTAGAAGAAAGCGCACAATTCTATGGAACATGTGGGTTTTCTTTCATTATTATCTTTCAAGTTCGATATGACCAGTTGAGCCACAATGTGTACAGGTTTGTTATGTTATGCATATGTTAGGATATAATGAAGATACTGGTATTTGGATATTACAAAAAGTTTACGGCATGCCTTTAAAGGGAGCCGTCACATACTATGACGTAGTAACTGGGTGAGAGTTCAGAATTTAATGTCTGGACACAGACTTGTTCTGATCACGACGACAGCGCCCTCATAAGACCTAAGATTTGTGTAGAGACTATATAACGTTCGCTCGTCCCCAGCGCCTTCCTTAAAATCAAAGGCGCTGGGATGGGTAAACGTATCAAGCACGTTCATTGGTTAATTTTGTTTGACCCCAGTGACACAGGTCACAACTTCCTGTTTAAGGCGCATTTGTAAGCTTGCTCAGTCCCATCATGCATCACACTCACATTGCACGCATGACGTACTTCCTGAACAAGAATCTGTGAAAGCTGATAAGCCCATACTAGCGGTCCTGGATAGGTCCAAGGCGCCCCCCTGGGGACGAGCGAACATTATAACGATCCTTTTGAACCAACGTAAGAAGAATATTGCGTCGAGCCCTATTTTTAGTGCAAATGCAAAAAGACAGTTATCTGCAATAGATTTACACAACAGAGCTCCGAATTTATTGAAAGGTGAATCTTTCGTAAACAGGATGAGGCGACCTCGGGTTATTAGGTCAAGGGGAACGGTCCAATGCACATTTGTGTACATGTCCATTCATCCCACCAGCGCCTATGGATGAGTAAACTGGTCCGCTGTCCTTATCCGCAAGGATAAGGACAAGCACTGGTCTAGTAAATCGGCGCGTCTATTGGACAGACCTTCAGTGACGTAAGCTTTCCATATCTGCGTTATGATTGGTCCGATGAAATGTGGCTGTCGGCTGGATGGGATGCGAGGTCAAAGGTGCTTTTGTCAGTTTCCTCGAAACGCTCGAAGCAGTCTCTGGCGTAAAACACGAGCCTCGAAGTGTGACGTCAGATGTTCGGGCTAATGGATGAGGTGCTGGGACCGAGCAAAGGTAAACAAAATACGGTATTTTTGACCACTGGGGGCGCTTCCAGCAGCAAATATTCTTGCATCACAATAGGGCCTATTACAGTTTTAATCCAATTTTGACTGCCTGTGTTTTGTTTTCTAGTATCAGTGGCCAACTAGATTACAATAGTAATAACACTGGAAAAACTCTTCGTTTTATACTTGTTCGCATCACTTCAAGTTGTTTCACACACGCCCTCACGCGGTCAAAAATACTTGGACAGCCCCATGAGCTGAATATGAGTAAAGAAACTACATTGGAATTGATTTGGAATCCTGTCCGAATTGTTGGCTTCGGCAGTGGCTATGACCGGAACGTCTTCTTCAATGTTTCAACCGCAGCCAACGGCCATAGCCTTAGCCATAACTGCTTGATTTGGACACGGCCCAGCAACTTACAGGCACTTGCAATAAACAATGCATAAGTTCACAATATAAAATGCCATCAGTGCTTTAAGAAGAAGAAAAGATATAGCAAAAAAATAAAAAATATAATTAACATAGCCGTTAACTGCATGCAACAAAGTCGTCAGTGTCCCATTTATGATTCGTAATTCAAATGCTGCAGATCGCGCACGATATTTCACGACCATTAACATACGGAAGACACTGGAGGGACCCGCATGCAGCTTCAATCAAGTAAAGTGGTGGCGCATTACCATCGGCCTGAGTGTTGGGGATGACCTCCGGTGCCTGATCCACACATACAGCTCGCTGCCTCGCAAATGAAAGATGTTGTGACATGAGGTAACCCTTGTACTCCTTTGTCCAGTTGTCCGGACATTCGTTCTTGGCGGGGAATAAAACCTGAGTGCCTCGACTGGTGAGACGACACACCGCACACGGCACGTCACGACCGTCAAAACTTACTGCAGAATTCTCGTGAGAAAAGGGGTCAAAAGCAGAGGTGGCGTATTCCATTCCATGAAGATGTGAGTTACTTTGGAAGCCATCTCTGTACGAAGCAGGCACATCTGGATCAGTTGGGAGACAGAAGAGGTCCGAAGTTCCTCCCTTATGGGTATGATGTGCACCAGCACCATAACCTGTTAAGAAAATACAACTCTTGTTATTCTTAGCAATTTTGTCATAAAGCAGGGCTCCCAAAAGCAATTGTAAAATGAGGTAGTAAGTCAAAATCACGAATTTCTTCGAGCGTAAACGCCAAGTTCTACAAAATAATATAGGAAAACCTACCTCGATACACAAGCTCTGTGCCTGCCTCGTTTGGGCAAGTGGTTCTTCCCCACCGAATGTATGTCGGTCCAGAAGACCTACCCATAAGGCCATCGCGCCCCTGCCATTTATAAAGACAAATGAATTATTGATATTACAAATTTGCATACCACTACCAGCCAAATCTGCTTGGCAGAGATTATTAAAATTATAATTCTTAGTTGAAGTGTGGTCTTCAAATGAGCATGCAGTATTGCAGTGATATCCCTGCGAAGATCCACCATGGAAGCAGCACCTCGTGAAGTTTTCTTTCAAGACCAGGGGTATAAGACAATTATGTATCCTTGCCCAATCTCCCTTTTGCTGTTCCATGGATTGGATCCTCAAACCTGAGAAGATGTGAGGCCTCCCACCAACGATGTCAAAGGACCATACTGAGCATCCATTGGTACGACCACATCACACTGCAGAGGTCACCCAAAGAACCAAGCTCGCCACTATTGACCGTCTAATCCGTCAACGCAAAGATGTTCGTTGCGACCGTATTACCCGCCTTGCTGACAACTTCCCGACTTAATCATAAACATGGCCATTAACTGCAGAGGCAGAATCCCCCGGCTTCTAGAGGCAGCCCGAGGAAATATTGGATCAAACTGGGTCTACCCATCAGCAAGGTTGACAAACTCTGGACCCTATAGCTACTAGGGTGCACCCTACTTAAATAAGGAGAAAACAGATCATCGGCTTCAATAATATTTTTCAGGCCCTCAAAATATTCTCTATAAGACATATTTGAGAGCCCGTGAAAGGGATATACAAATTACTACAAAGTTTGCCCAATAATATTGTGACCGGGGGTTCTTGACTTCCAATTTGAGGTATTTTGGATGACATAGGCCCTGAAATAAAATTGGTCCTATTTGCTAAGAGGTGTAGGGACATTTTTAAAGATTGATACTCAGACGTTTGGAATAATACACCGATGTAGGGGTGTTTTTATTTGGAGGGGGAATAACTTGACGAGCTTTGGGACTCACCATATCAAAATGAGACGTTCAAGAGTCTTTGGGTAAAGCGATTATGGACAGGTCCAAATTAATGTAGGAAATACCTAAGCAATTCTGAGAAGGCAGATAATTTATGCAAATATTTATTTTGTTAAAATATGTGAACAGCCTAAGCAAGCTTTGAGATACAAAATGCAAAGACCAGGGTACCATGGGTGAGACCTGGGCAAGCCATATTGGCAATATGCAAATTTGTGGGACAGGCATTGTAGCAGTATGTTTTCATCGCTAAATGTAACAATCTAGTGGAGTTGAGTTCTGTCAAGATATGTTTGTACTTTTTGTAAGATATTCGTTTGTAAGAAAAACACATAAACTTTACATATAGACGCTTTTATTTAAAATATGTTAATTAATATCATAAACATTTTTAATGATATAATTATAAGTGTTAACATATATGTTTTGAGAAGTATACACGTTATATTATATTGCCGATTTGTATTTTGATGTGGTATTGCAGATTAGTTTACATGCATGTAATTGATCATATAATTTGACTTCTCATTAACATTAAATCATTATTTGATTTAACTATTAAGTTATCTGGGCTGGTCCACAGTAATGGGCCACATTATGCGCCACCAAGCTTGGACCCCTCATTTCGGCCCACATACGTGAATCCCAGGCAATACCCATATAGGATAATCCAGATTTTACCCAGGTTTTTTCCCCCAGATGGGCCCCAGTTAATCCCCATATGGGATATCCGGGCAAACCCATTATATGAATATTGGGTGTATGATCCAGTTGGCCCACGGGTTACCCCATATGGGACCCATTATGTTGGACCATTATGGGACCCAATCAGGACCCAGATAGGTTCTGGGCCTAACCATGGAAATTGATTTGTTAAAGGAACTAAACAGGCTGCTGCAATCAAAACAGGTATGATCAAGAATCAAGTTGGGAATATTTACCACTTGTCCAGGTGGTCCTGGCTCACCACGTTGTCCTCTTTCACCAGGTCGTCCCGACTCACCAGGTCGTCCAGTCTCACCAGAGAGTCCTGGAAAACCACGTGGTCCACTAATATCAGATTCTCCAGGATTACCGGGTGGTCCAATCGGACCAGAAGGTCCCGGCTCACCAGTTGGTCCATGCTTTCCAGGTGGTCCTCGCTCACCGGATGGTCCTGGCTCACCGGGTTGTGCTGGTCCAATGGGTGGCAATGGACCATTGGGTTGTACTGGGTAGCAGATCCTTCCATCTCTCCCGTCGATACCGTTACGGCCGTCTCTGCCATCCTTGCCATCTTTGCCGTCTCGGCAACTTAAAACGGAAGAGTGAAGTCCATGAAGTGGCTCTGAAATATGAAATAGTTTAGTGCAAGGATCAGTCTGTCATCGTGAAGG
This sequence comes from Evasterias troschelii, assembly GCA_032357145.1. Lineage (NCBI taxonomy): Eukaryota > Metazoa > Echinodermata > Asteroidea > Forcipulatida > Asteriidae > Evasterias > Evasterias troschelii. The sequence goes on along the minus strand of JAUELU010104476.1, from coordinate 4,339 downwards.
ATTGACCTGAAACCTGCCACTACCGTACTTTTTGGGACTTTTTGGGGTCACATACTCGACCTAGCATAGGAGATGAGTGTGGCATAATTGTGGCAGCGGATCATGTTCGTCGTAATCGGGCATCAGATTGGCGTGTGTAGTTGTCTGACACACTGAGGTATGAAAGTGTTCTATAATTGCATACATGGTGACGTTTTTCTGACGTGAAAAGAAGAATAAAGAAAGAAGTCGCTTCCCCAAAAAGGTATCCATTAAAGAACGCCACGTGGTTTGTTTTATCAACACTACCTGTACGCTCAACATTATGCTATACACACAGTGTTGGGCTTGCAAAAGAGCTCTTGTTGGGTCCTGACAACATCAGAATAATGGATCCCACAAGGCAATTTCAATAGGAACAATGAACCCCGCAAGGAAGTTCTTTAGAAAAGGGACAATAGTGAAAAAACATAAAAACTTTGAGCATGCACACATTAATGTCCTTAATTGGTCGTAATAACCGAAATCATCTGTTGCGTTTTTGTTTAGGTTTTGAGTTTTCTCGACTTTAATTTCGATTGAGAGGGAAATAGTTCACATAAAAAAATGTTATGGTATAAACTTTATAATCAGTGACCTTTCAGACTAAAATAACAAATTATGTTTTAAACTCTTTACCAAACCTGTCAATAATTGCCGTCATTTTTGTTTTGAATTCACTTTATGCATTCGTCACTTGTTTTTGCATTACTATAGGCTGATACTACTTATCAATGTAAACTCTTGTAACAACTAGAGCCAGTGTTCGTTTAAAAACGTGTCTCTTTCGATTCTTACGAGTTTGGGAAGTATGAATTCCTGATTGAAATGTCATATTCCCCTCAGCAAGATGCTCAGTTGACCTCTGTGGTTCATGATCTCTCCGCATTCGCAGTTGGGCTTTCTTCCAAGTTTGATCATTCAATTCGGGAGTGCCTTGTTGCAGAGTGGCTTCGTTCGCGACATGTTTTTCCAAGGTAAACAATCTGTCTTCATGTGAAAGTAACTGGTCCTAAATTCGAATATAGAAAAAAATCTCAGATCAACACACTTTACTACATAGATTTACTTTGTAGGAATATAATTATGTTATTGGACCAGGTATACCAATTTGGAAGCCAAATCATCATCTGGCAGGAATTAGTTAAAATCTCTTGAGATTTGGAAGGGCTCTTTTGGCCGGGGTCCAATCTTTTAAGTGCACACCGGGAAAACAAATTTCACTTTCACTTTATTGAATTTAAAATTGAATTGAATTGAATGGATCTGAATTATCTTCATCAACCGATTTTTTCCATTAATCTTTGAATATTATATGCATTTGTATAGAAATATATTTAAAATTACTTTGACGGAAAATAACTAAAATCATTGTTTTAAAATCAGGCGCCAATGCGTTTGGAGGGGCTTTGTTTTAGCGCTTTCTGATTAGTGTTCAAATCAGCTGTACCTCTTGATAGTTTGACGTTAGGCATTATTATACAAAATCATTTTTACTCGAATCTTCAAAATTAACTTTCACAGTATATTAAACATATTCTGTCATTAAAACATTATGAATAAAAACGTCAAACCATCTTCCCGTGCTACTAAGCGAGGTGTCTGCCTTTGTTTAGAGCAGTCGGTCATTGGGCGTGGTACCGTCAACATCGGTTCGCACTTTTACTTCCCTTGTTGTATAGACGATCATGTATTTAGTTTCAATAAATTCTCTAGACCCAGAATATGGTGTCACTTTTAGTTTCTTACAAATGTATGACACTGGTACCTCAGTGCAACACAATAATGCTTAAACTTTAAAGGCCTCAGGGATCAAACTGTGGAAACACTCTCCAACCAAAAAATTGTCAAAATGACATTATAAAGAAAACATAATGGATAGTGATCAATCGAACTATACTATCCAGTGACCAAGTGTAACTTTTTATATGTTTTTTCTGGCCGTGACGAAGCCGAGCGGTTAAGAGCACCGTATACTCAACTGCTGGTGTTTCTGATTAGCAGAGTGTGTGTTCGAGTCCCGGTCGTGGCACTGGAGCAAGATACTTGAAGATAAGTACTTTTTCGTAAAAGACCTCAGAATTGCTAAAGAATTAGGAGTTAACCCCTGGTAGTTCACATAGCAAGCTTTCTTATTTACAGGTCCATTCAGGCTTGTGAGCTGTGATTAAGTTCACTCTGTGTATAATCATCATTCTTTGATTTCATCACCAGAAATGTGTAATAATATTAATAATATAGAAATGCATGTTGCCGTACTTACCTTAACAGACTGTTGCAGTTTATCGTGAACATAGAAAAGCATCGACCCAACAATAATTGACGTCACAGTAATGTTGAGGAGCGTTCCCGCCAAAAACCAACGCCAATCGTTTCTGCTAGAATTCTTCTTTGACCAGATCAAATGACTTTCAGCAAAGTTATTAGAATCCATGTCTATTTCTTGATCTCAACAACGACAAGCTGCGTATAAAAACGATTCTTATTCCTCAAAATGACGCCGACAGAAAAAACAGTTCTTGGAATACAAGGGCGAGAAGAGTCGGTGGGTAGGTCACGTGAACTTTGATCCTGTGTTGTCTTAGAAACAGGTGCAAAATACGTTAAAGGCATTGTGTACTTTTAGTAATTGGAATATCCTCATTTGCTGGATCCCTACGTTTGTTACGCATAGAATAACAAACAAAGTTTTTTGGTCATCAAAGTTACAAACAAATAGTGAAAGAAAAAACGCTCTGTTGCATAAAATATTGTGTACTTGTAGGCCTTAGGAAGGCTTCATGCCTGAAGCCTTTTCTGTGACTTAATGTTTGCGTGAAAAATTACCCGTTCTCTTAAACTACGTTTCTTCAAATGAGGTCGTCTTTTAACAATGATTTATAATATCAACCGCTCTCCAGTGCTCTTCATCAAGTAATTTTTATGGTCATGAAATTGTGGAGTATACTTACCAAAAGTACACCATGCCTTTAATATTTGGGAAATATCAAAGTGACTTGTTAATGTGTCTAAAAAGTAAATCAAAAACTGCTGACAATAACGGGGGTGCCTGGACCTATAGAGACATATCTTGATAGGATCCAGTGAGGTCGGCGAAGATGTGTACAACATTGAACAGGCGTGGGCGTCAATATGGGTGAGAGACGGGTGATATATTCCGTCCACTTTTCCCAGTGGGGATAGCATACAGATGTCCCCTAGCTCTATTTAGGACTCTTCCTCTGTGCTGTACACTGTAGTATATTACAAAAGTGAAAGGCCGCCAGGGCTAATGCCCCCCCAACTGTTTTGATTGTCCATTTTAAATGCTAAATAAGACTATAATTATGATACCATCTTGGGTGAAAGGAAATGTGTCCTACAACTTTTGATCAGAGAACTTAAACTGTTTAATGGTGAAATGGTTTTATTTTTTATATCTTATTGCCCTCTAGCCATTTTGAGATGGACACCTTATTCACATGACGTCATTTAAGTAGGGCGCCATCGTCTAGAGGTCAAACGGAAGATGTTCATTGGCCATGGCCTGTGCGCCGCGCGTACAAATCAGCGCGTTTCCATTGTTTCATCATCAGTTTACCTCTAAGATGGCGGCTTGGTGACGTCAACGCATAAGGTCTATTGGCACTGTTTGGGTTGTGTAAATCTGTTTGTATATACCCAAACCAAACAGTACACTTCTACAGTGTCCACCATTATCTCAAAAATGGACGAACCATGCGCATAATACCAGTAGGAAGCATTTCTGGTATGGAAGTATAGTCTTGAATGGTGACGCTAGTTCATATTTTAGTCATCGGTATAATGAAAGCGCAACATCGACTGGCTCGGAGGGACTGGCCAAGTCTACGAATCTGGATCAATGATGTTCGTTTTGATCCAGACGATACAGATCTCTACTCCAGTAAATCCAGTAAACGTACAGATCTCTACTCCAGTAAATCGTGTTGCGATATCAGCTGTTGATGCTGTATTATAATGCTATATAGCGTTCCTTTAAAAAGGCGTCTTTGTTGAGTAATTGAAAATGAGAACATTAAATCAGGATATAAGATATTTTATATAGAGTCTCACCCAAGACTGTTGGGATGGGCTGATCAGCTTGTTGAAATTCTTGTTCAGGATGTAGTGATGCATGATGGGAACGAACTTACTGTGTCCATCACAATGCGCACAATTTCGACATGTATACACACGATATTGCATGGACGGCTCCATGGATAATGTAAGCGACCCTTAAATCAAACTTAAAGGGAGTTTATACTTTTGGTAAATGTCAAAGACCAGTATCCTCACTTGGTGTATCCCAACATATACATGA
>JAUELU010104475.1:0-25578 GCA_032357145.1 Evasterias troschelii | reverse complement strand
ACATAGTTGCTCCTCAATGTCAGTCAAGAAGTGAGAGCCTTAAATGAGAAACTTTAGGAAACTGCACTGAAATTAACCCCCAAATATGTAATATTGGTGTTATCGTGATGCGAGGAACCTGTGTACACTATGTGCCGGTATGAGACCCCTGCTGGTGTTGTGTACAACCATCCAGCTACTGGGTAAAGGTTTTCATTTCGCAACATTTTCCAGGAACCTCTAAAATATAGCTGACTCTCTGCAAACTCAATACTGAAGAAATCAATTTTTTTTTTAAATTTATGCTAATATCAAAAGCGTCTTCAACAAATGGCCCAAGGGTTTACTTGGTGACTAAAAGGAAGTTCTAATATTATCTAAGTGCCCTGAGAGATTGTTGTCATTTCATCCTTTTTTTGTTGTTGCATAGTCCGTTATGTATATATTACATAGTTAAAAGAATCTTCTGTATTTGTGGTCCAAATGCAATAACAATATATAGCAATGTTATAGCAGTTTATGTGTAGGGACACCCTGTTTGCTCCGTGCACAAAAGCAAACAGAGAATGTCATTGCTCCGTCAAATTTGTTGAAACACCCGGATTGTCTGATGTTTTGGCCTGTGGTTGGAGAAGTAAGTTCTTACTTTAAAACAAAGGGCCCCCAAAAATGAATAACTACAATGTATATAAAAAATATAAAAAATAAAAGTATAATTAGAATTGAGTGTTACTTACCCGTCAAAAAACCTGATGATGCTAGTGTTGTGCAGACTGCAGAGCTTAAACAGCATGAATGTTTACAAATGACAGCTGAAATAGAGTTTTCAAAAAAATGAACCTAATATGAGTTCACTATTTTTAATATCAGAAAAAGTAAGGTCTATTATTTAGACAATTTAGGAAACTGTCCTGTTGGCAAAAATCACCGCCAGATTAGAGTAAAATCTTTCTAGGTTTATCCTCCAAGAAGCTTGGAACTAACATGGCCCAGATATGGCTTGTGAGCTTAATTTTAGGGAGTGGTATGTATCGTGGGTTTCCCCAGGGGCAGCATGGACCACGTGATTCAAAACAACCAATCATTTTCAATAATTTGGGGTAGGACTTTCCAGTAGTTGAGTTTCTTTTATTTACTCTTTTGTCGTTCACACCTTAGTTCTTTGCATAGATATTTGAATTACTATGAAAATGTACTTGAACTTTGACTGTTGAACAGAGCTTTATGCCAATATGCAGTGATGCAAGGAATCTGTGGTCACTATGTGTTGGGACGAGACTGCTACAGGTGGTGTGTACAACCTGTACCACCCAGTTAGTACTTGGTATAGGTTTTTATTTTACAACATTTTCCAGGAGCCTAAAAAATAATTGACTCTGCAAATTCAATCTTTACTGAAGAAATCAAATCTTTTTTGATTCATGATAATATCAAAAGCATCAACAACAAATGGTCCCAGGGTTTACTTGGTGACTAAAAGGAAGTTTTAATGTTATATAAGTGCGCTGTTAGATTGTCTGTCAGTTTGTTGTCATTTCATCCTTTTTTGTTCCATAGTACGTTATGTTTTATATTCCATAGTTAAAAGAATGTTCATAATATAAAACTGAGGATTTCACTCTGTGTGATGGTCAGATGAATTTTGAACATGGTTGTTAAAAGGTACAACACATAATTAGCATTGTGCAGACTGCAGAGCTAACGTAACCCTTTCAGGACTGGGGTTTTGGGGAGGGAATTATGAGAGAAGAGGGGGGGGGGGAGAGATACCTAGTACCACCCCTTCGATAATTTCTAAATTTCTTGAGCAAATTTAAGAAACTTGCCACAAATGATTATTTCAACAAGTTCTACAAGATCACGTAGAACAATTTCAAAATGTGCACTTTCAGAGGCACTTTTTTGTAGTTTTATTTTCCCATTTTTTGTAAAAACTTGTGTTTTCCCATTATTTTCTGTTTTTGTGGTCCAAATGCAAAAGAAATATAGCAACGTTAGGCCTATAGCAGTTTTTTTGTAGTGACACCCCAACTGCTCTGTGCACAAAAGCGTTCTAAGAATGTCCTTGCTCTATCTAATTTGTCCAAACCCCATAACAGTCTGACGCTCTTGGCCTTTGGTGTGGAGAAGTAAGTTCTTACAAAGCCCCCCCCCCCCCCAATAAAATGAATAACTAAATAACTAAATAAATAAATAAAATAAAATGAAATAATTATTATTAAGTGTAATTTACAAGTCAAAGACCTGATGATGCTATTGTTGTGCAAACTGCAGAGCTAACTTAAACATGTGGAATACAGTAGACAAATTGAACTTATTCCGGGTTCACTATTTCAAATATCAGAAAAAAGTAAGGTCCTTTATGCAGAAAATTTTGGAAACTGCCCTGGTAGTAAAAATTACCCCTAGATAACAATAAAATTTTACAAGGTTTATCCTAACATGGCCCAGATACGGCTTTTGAGCTGAATTTTAGGGAGTGGTATGTATGGATTACGGGGCTGTATGTAAATAAGAATAAAAATTTTCTAGGTTTATCCTCAAAGAAGCTTGGCACTCACATGGCCCAGGTAGCGCTTGTGAGCTTATTTTTAGGGAGTGGTATGTATTGGAGGTTTCCTCAGGGGCAGTGTAGACCATGTGATTCAAAACAATCAACCATTTTCAATAGCTTGGGCAGACTTTTCCATTAGTTAAGTTTCTTTTATTGACTCTTTTGTCATTCACACCTTGGTACTTTGCATAGATATTTTCTCAAGGTAAAACTAGAAAACTTTTTATGTTGGATTGTTAGATAAACTGTTAAGAAATTCCTACAAGGTACAAGGTTTTCAAAGGTACATTTCATGAAACATTGTGTTTTAGCCCTGCAGTTTAAGTGGTGAAAAGAATATATAATCTAAGGAGGGTGGGAGCAGAGAATCAGACTGAGGGAGGTGGCTTTATACTTTACCACAAGAAAACACTCGCAAGAAGTGCAGGTCGTAGTCCTACAAAGTCTTAATTACTTTATTTCAGTTATTTATTTTAGTTTGTGATTGCTTACTTGATGATTGCACTAAAAGATGTTTTAATTGCAAACACCAAAAAGAGCGTAGTGTTCCTTTTATTCTGGCTCAATTTGGGCAAGAGGGGTGCAAGAAAAGGAGTGGTGCAAGAGGGTTTGGGTGAAAGGTTCTGGGCTCCCTAAGCTTTCCGAATCCCAATATTGTCCTTTGGGGAGCTGCATCAATAATAATAATAATAATAATAATAATAATAATAATAATAATAATAATAATAATAATATGAAGCATTTATATAGCGCCAAAATCCGCCTAAAAAGACGCTCAGTCGCTTTACATATATAAAGATATAAAACAAGCTAATGAACAAACCAAAAAAATATACTACACTGTACTTAAAAATACAACAAAGGGTATTAAAAAGAACACTAAAAGGGGAGAGGTTTCCAGCACATGCACCCTCAGCATCAGGCCATAACAAATTATTTAAAAAAAAATTACAGTGGTAATGCACATCAATCACTGTGATATACAAAACAACCATTCATTTTGAATAGCTTGAGGCAGAATTTTCCACTAGTTGAGTTTCTTTTATTAACACTTTTGTCGTTTACACCTTTGTACTTTCCATAAACGTTTTGAATGACTGAAAATGTTTGCATTGACATTTTAAATGTTGACTGTTGAAGCGAGTTGTACAGTGTATGTCAAGATGAAATCATGCAAGGAATGTATGCAGCATTTGGTAAACTCTGTACAACAAAAATAACTTGAAAATAACCCAATCACCTGACGTCATCGCACTTGTTATGTCTTGGTTGTGTCATTTTGGGATTCATATTAACACTCTAATTAAATACCTGATTCAGTACCCCCTGATGTACTTTGAACAAACTATGTCTTGCATTGGATTTGTCTTGGTTAAGTATAAAGCCAACTCCCCTATCTAGCAACGCCACTGGGAATATTAACTATACTATTATTTACACTTTGATTGACTAACACTGAAATGACTAGTTAAAATATTATTTGGTTTTTCCTCTTACACCAATGTTTATTAATATTAAGCACTGTTAAGTGCTGTATACTCACTATTTTCACAGGTTCTATACAACAAAATTCAAAGGGATATCACTCAGGTGGGATTTGAACCCACCTTTGCCTTGCTAGAGCAGATGTCCTACCACTAGATCACTCGAACTAGCATAGTGGCTAGACATGCTAAAGGCACTAATATTCTTTATTTCACAGAAGGTCTCTGGTTTATAAAGCTGGGGGCTTGTTCTAGTCGTGTGCATTATCATGTCATGTTTGTACAGACACATGATACATTTTGTGATTGTGTCAGCCATAAATCAAAGGTTAAAGGTCATGGTTGTTATGGATATTTGGTCCAATAATGTGCCCCTGGGTTGTTAACTTTCAAACTTGAGCATTTGGGGTACACTAGCCCTCTAAAAATGGCCTGTGAAGGCCCATTTTTCAAAGATGAAGTCTGGCCAGTTTAGTTGTTCAGAGGTTGTTTTTATTTTGGATGAGCCTAGCTTAAAAGCAAACCTACTAAGTTTTTAAGAGAAAACAAAAAAATGTTTAGCTGTCAGAAATGGCGGTCTGCATGTTGCAAGTAGACAGAACTAAACTCAACTTCAAGGATTGCTCAAACTTTTCTTTCAAAGGGGTAGGACCTTACGTTTACAGGTGTAGATTTTTGATATTATCTTGGTGTAGCTTACCTTTTTGTGCTGTTATGGCTCTTCTTTTACCGGGCGGAAGATATGGTTTCTAAGGCGGAATTCCTACATGTCTTCCAGAACATATCAGCCTCCCTATCTGCTCTCTCGGCCGCCCGTCCACCGGCCATGGTGGCCGGCCCGGTCGGGATGACTGACATGGGCCCGCAGCCATCCATTATCGGACACGGCTGGTTGGCCCAGGCACGCGGGGTTATCCCGCACACACACAGCCGGGCCCCGGAGTCCCAGCCAGCGTTGAGCCTCCATCCATCGATGAAGTCAGCCAGCCCGCGAGTCACGCTGTGGCGCAGACAATGGGGCCGGGGGTGCCGGGTGATTCCCACGCCGGGGAGGATGACGAAGTCATCTCTATGCAACGCCTGTCAATCACGGAGACCGAACTACGCTTGGTTCAGCGTGATATGGTGCACAAACTGCAATTACCAGCCACTGAGGACTCAGTGCAGCCTGCCCAGAAGTCGTTTAAACGACGGACCGGAACGACTCAGGGGCCAGACGAAGCCTTCCAAGAGTTGCCCCTGGATCAGGTCTGTGTCGAGCGGTCATGTCAGCCTCCAAGTGGCGCCCCCAGGAGGCACGCCTCACGGAGTACTACCAGTTACCGAAGACAGAGTATTAGAAATTCTTCACCGCGCCAGCCCTTCCGGAGGCAGTAAAGAATAAACTGGTGGCAGATGCCGGGGCTTGGGCGTCCAAACGCTCTTTTCCCGGCAAATGTGCTTGACGCACTCTTCCTGCCGTAACCGGGCGCACGCAAGAGATTCGAGGCTCTACCATTGGAGGGCGTCGACCTCTTTTCGGGCAAGTTTGAAGAGCTCATGGAAGCAGAGGTGAAACGATTGAAGACCACAGAAAAGTTCAATCTCAAGAAGCCATCTGCCTCAACAGCCAGGGCGTCACAGGCTAAAGGCAAGGCATCGTTCACAATTCCGCGCCGCAAGCCATTCAAGGCCGCACATAGCAGGTTTCGGACTCGAGCCAAAATCTCGCCAAACGTGCGTGCCCCTCAACCCCAGCCGTATCAGCCATATTCCGGACACCCCCCACTACCCCGGGGCTGACGGAAGTGACTTCCCAGTCTCCTGGCTACCCCCCATCGTCGGACCTGTGGGGGGCTGTCTTCGAGCCTTTGCAGGGTCCTGGGCTGGGGTTACGGCCAACAGGTGGGTGCTCGACACCATCGAGTGCGGTACGCACTCGAATTTACAAGCCCCCCCGTCGGCCATGCTAGTCCCGCCGACGCCGGTTCCGGCCGACCTGGATAGGCGTCGGTCCACCGAGGGGGAAATCGACTCCCTATACGAGAAGGGGGCGGTGCGCGTCCCCCCCGCCTGAGGGGACGCCGTCGGGCTTCATGTCGTCCTTCCTTTTGGTGCCCAAAAAGGAGGTCAACATCTGGCGGCCTGTCCTCAACCTCAAGCCCTTGAACAAATTCATATGCCCCAGACGCTTCCGTATGGAGACTCTCAAAATTATCCTGGAGTCTATCCATACTACCAGCGTGGGCAGCCAGCCTGGACTTGAAGGATGCGTACCTTTATGTCCCCGTCCGGCGGGAGCACTGGGAATTCCTTCGGTTCCAATATCAGGGAACCCGTTACTAATTCACGGTGCTCCCGTTCGGCCTCTCCACTTCTCCCAGGGTGTTCACTCGAATCGTGTGAGTGGTCGGGGCGGCATTGCGTAGGCAGGGGGTGACGATTTTCACCTACCTGGTCGACTGGTTGGTCGTGGGGGACTCCCGCGCATCAACAGCGTCGGCGCTAGAATTATCGTGGCGCCTAACGGCCGACCTCAGGATAAATCTCACCCGCTCCCCTCCCGAGTTCCTGGGAGCGGCGCTCGACCTTCGCAACTAGCTAGCGCGACTACTGCAGACTCCATATGCAGCCAATTCAGCTGCACCTCCTGGCGGTCTATCGGCCGAAACCGGGACAGCATTGAGCTGCTGGTTCCTATCACAGACTGGCTGAGGCCACACCTGTTATGGTGGCGGGACCCAGCCAACCTTATGGGGGGCCGTTGGTTCCACAGGCCTTGTCCGGCCCTGACAGTCACGACGGATGCGTCTCTGTCAGGCTGGGGGGCCACCCTCCACTCACGACAAGTTGCGGGCCGCTGCACACACACCTGGGAGAACCCCCACTGGTGTCTGCGGAACCGGGTCACGCTCTCGGCCGTTCACCTCCCCGGGGAAGACAACATCACGGCCGATGCGCTCTCTAGGGGTTGGATCCGTCCGACAGAGTGGCACTCATGCCGCAAGTCAGTCAGTCGATTTTCCGACTGATCACCTGCCCACAGTGGATCTGTTCGCATCACGAGATAACCACCAGCTCCCAACCTACTGCGCACGGGGCCCTGACCCAAATGCGTGGCGGTTGGACGCACTGACGTTCGGGTGGGGAGGACTAATGGCCTTCGCCTTTCCCCTGGTCTCAATAATCCCCAGGGTGATCACCAAAGTGGAGCAGGAGGACTGCAAGGTCCTTCTCATCGCTCCATTCTGGCCCCGTCAGCCCTGGTTCACGCGGCTGACCCGGCTATTGGTCCATCGTCCTGTGATCCTCCCACAGCGAGAGGACCTACTATTCCAACCGGTCTCGGGCTTCCAGTACCCAGCCCCCAACGATCTCCTCTGACCTGCTTGGCATTACCACGAAGTTGTTCCGCTCAGCAGGCCTTTCAGAGCGAGCTGAGTCAATTGCGGGATGCAGTCGCCGGAAGTCTACCCGGCAGGTCTACGCAAGCCGGGTACGACATTTTTATCAATGGTGTCGACGGCGTGTCCTGGCGATACATCTGTAGGGGTGGTGACCGATGTCTTGGTGTATCTCTTTTGACGATAACCTGGTGGCGGGCACCATAAAGAATTATCGCTCGGCCATTGCGGCCATCCAAAATGAATTCCCGGATGGGACATACAATTCTAGTAGGACGACGCTCGGCCAACTTGTCAGGGGCATGTATGTTTCCCGCCCTCCATGCAGGAAACTTGTGCCCTCATGGGACCTCTTTAGGGTATTGTCCACCCTAACAAAACCACCCTTTGAACCCTTGGGCAGTGCGACCCTATTGCACTTGTCCATCGAGACGGCCTTTTTGCTAGCAGTAGCAACATCACGACGATGCAGTGAGCTGCATGCCCTGACGACGGAAGCAGGTCACATCCGGTGGGAGGCGGGGGTGTCCGACTGATTCCGAAGGCCGGTTTCCTCACAAAAAACCAATCCAGTGACTTCACGCCCCCGGACATCTTTGTGCCGGATATCAAGGCGTTCTCGTCGATCCCGAGCGACAAGCTTTGGTGCCTCATTCGGGCACTTAAATGGTACGCTAATCGCACGTAAGCACTGCTGGCGTTACATTCGCAACTGTTCGTCACCGCGATTCCGCCTCATCGGCCGGCGACCCGAGACACCATCGCCCGTTGTCTTGTGACATTGATCCGGTCGGATACGAGCGGACTGCCGGCGGGGAATGTTGGGGCCCATGAAATCCGGGCTGCGGCTGCGTCCTGGGCTTTCTTTAAGGGGGCATCTTTAGGTGACATCATTCAGGCGGCGTCATGGAAGACGCCCAACATTATACGTGAGTTCCCACATTGATACTTGTACTTTAGATATGGTTCCATATCCTGTGTACACTTATAACTGTTAATCATGTTTCCCCCCCCCCCCCCCCTCTCGGCCGCTTGCATTCGGATGGACGGGGTTTCCGAGATGGCGGATACCCTTACGTGTGATTTACGTCGACGGCATCCGCTTGAAAAAAATAAAATAAATTTTTTTTTAAATAAAAAATTGGGGTTTGCGTGCCCCTTCTGTCGTTGCATCATCTCGTATCCCACCACCGGGTTTCGGTGTGAGTCTATGCAATAGTAGTGTGCTCTACAGGGAATGTATGAGTGCAGTAGACTCCCCCCCCCCCCCACCCCCACAGTAGTGTGGTGGGGGTCTACGAACGAATACTTAACTGTACAGCATCCATCCCCCCTTCCCCACTTCTCGATGATTGACGGTTAAGTTAGTAACGCAAGAGAAAAGGAAGAGTCAGGAGGCTATTGTCGTGGGGCACTATGGGTAGGGCGATGGAGGGCGCTAAATAATGTAAACTCTTAGCGAAATACCCTGCCGGTATTGGGAAATATGGAAATAGTAGTGTGCTCTACAGGTAAGTATTCATTTGTAGACCCTCACCACACAACTGTGGGGGGGGGGGGGGGGTGGAATAATATGACATCCTATTTCTTTGGGAGCTTCTACTATGCTGTATAGCCAGGGATCACACCAACGTGGGAAGCTGCAGCCAAGGATTCACCTTTAGAGGATGCCACTCTTTAAATTCAAATATAAAGTAAAAAACATCAGTGAACCTGACTGGATAAATTTTAAATAATTTGGGGTTGAACAAAGGAAAATTTACCTCTGGATTATTGATATTTGAAATTTATTCTCTTAAGGTGAGTCCATGCTTGCCACTTTAGTGAACTTGGGTGAGATCAATGGCTACACGGAATAAAAAGTGTGGCAAATGCGTGGCCGCCGCTTTCATAGCAAAAAATACAAACATTTCTACAACAAATGCTATCAAAATGAATTACCCTTATCACTGATAAATCCACTGTGCTATCTTAACAAAAAGGAAATCTTATTATCACTGGTTCTAGTACACCACTACCTTTAGTTAAAAGTGCAGTTGCTTATTGGTTACAATCAATGATACGCATTTGGACAACCTTGATTCTGGGGTAGTCTGTTCTGCAGAAAAATCATCGTCTTGAATCAAGACTAATTGTATAGACCTGGTAGTCTTGGACCTTGTTTACACTAGATCCTGAAATGGTGATTAACGGCTAGTGTAAACGCAAAAATGCCGGATCAAACCTGGTTCAAGATTGGGCAATTTTAATCCACCTTTCGAGGAGGGTTGAATGCGGCAATTGGTGGATCAGATCTGGCAAAGTGGATTGGAATACAAGTGTTAACGCAAAGGTGTCACAGACACCGCAATTCGATGTGGTCATTTCCGGTTTCGCTACGAATGGCGCGCTTTTTGCTTGTGCTTTGCTGCAACATCCCTCGCTATTTATAATTTTGTGCGTGTCTTAGCTGTTGTGTCGATGCTGCACAGTGCACCTGGACTGTGCGTGTGTGAAACGCTTTGTTGTTCTCAGCGCCCTTTACATCGTCACGTTCGGAGCTTGACTAAGTTGTTGCTGTATTTTGTTAATTTTCCCATCTATTCCTACCTCCATGGTCGTTGTTTATATCATCTTTCCGACTCATTTCATTCATGTTTTCTACCTCCACGATTGAATGTTGCGATCTGTAAAAGCTGGTGCCTCTATTTTTATTCCGATACATTCCCGACCATGCGGAAATTTCCCTTGCACCTTCGCTCCCACTGCTACCCGCAATTCCTTCATCCCCCTACAATAAAGTATAGCAAACTAGGAGCAAGCACATCCGCTTGATCGAGGTGATGAATACTATGGGATGGCAGGGCTGTGGATGTACTCTGGCGACATGTCGTCGCAAGGAAAACACATCGCTTTTTAGTGAATTTTCCTGTAATTGTATATTCTTAAGTTTCAATGTTTTTGAATTGATTTGAAAATATGGCGTGCTGTAATTCTGACCTTTGATCTGTTCCACCTAACCCTCGAGCCCACATCCGGTCCAAAAGTGGGATCGGAGCCGGATCAAGCACTAGTGTTAACGCGAAACATGGGATCTTGATCTGCGGTCGTGAAAAATGCCGGATCTTGTGTAAACGCGGTGTAGGTAGTCTTGGGCTTACTTTGGTCAAGAAGAGGGTGTGGGCCATATGGTATGGGTTTGATGGGTTTGCTGGAAGACCACAAGTTGTGTAAGCACGCAAGATGCTTGAGTAATTTGTCATGAAATCATAGGCAAGGCTAGATTGAGATAGAAAATTTGTTCGTGTTTTAATTGGTGTAATTCTGTACCCTGTTTTATTGGTTATCAAGAAACCATTAATGAAGTTCTAAACAGCTTCTTTCATTGAGGAAAGACAAACAGTGTGTCCAGTTTTGTCTTGGCTGGAATTTTGCCCCCATATTGCATGTATATGACTGGAGCAATTTTCTGGGTCAGTATAAGACCCATAATTCTAGTGAATCCCTTTAAGAAGTCACTTGACCATAATTGCTTCTCTTCACTCAGGAGTAAATCAGTTTGATTTTCTTAATTTGAGTAGCTTAATGCTTTACATGTTTGGTAGTACAGGCTGTATACTCCAATTTCCCTGGGAGCTGATATGATTTAAGGAAAGAAATAAATGTCCCAGTCCCGTGTTTCAAAATTTGCGGATACCAGCGCCGTATAAATGTCCATCATTATTATTAATAAGCTTGTGATGAGTAAAGCCTAATTTCCAATTCTGACGCTGACAGAAAATATAAGTTTGGAAATGATTCAACAAAAAACAAATTTGAATGTAAATTTGTTGTGTTATTTTATTCTTGAGGCTATTTCCAACTGCCCTGTGAAGAAATAGTTTTAACTATTAAAATGCCTAAACAGAAAACTTCAAATGCTATAGGCAAAATTATGATTATTTTAACTTGATCGTCCAAAGTGGTCCTGATGGGATTTTAAATGGATTACTGTTTACACTGTTTATTAATGAAGTTACAATCATTTCAACCAAGTGTAGAGGTAAATATCAATCAATATTTCTCTATGCTCAATGAAACCCATTTCATACAAAAGAAGATAACTTTGGCTCTTTGAAGGTGAATATATACATGTACATATAGTTTATACCTAACTTACTCAACATCCACTTGTAGGTGTGCATGAAATAACAAACCTGTGAATGGTCATCAGAGTCATGAGAAAACAGTGACAAACTCGATAATATATGTTTTCACTGTTTTCAAACATCAGATTTCGGGCTCAATATCATAACAATATATTAACAAGAAGTATTTATACATTATGCATGATGCTTGAAGAGTCACAAGAAACACTTGGTGAAAAGTTTAGATTGATAGTCCAGGAGATATTCCTATAAACTTTGTTGGTATTCATTTTCAATATGTTGGTAAACTGCACAAGTTTCATTGGCTTTCTGCCTCCTAAAGTCATTTTAAGCAAAATGAAAAATTTCTGTACACAGTTGGGTAAACCCTCAGATTGCAAAGAGTTCCAACATACACTAAATTAAAGTTTAGAATATGGCCTTTCCATCTATGTATGAAGCTCAAACATGCATTGTTGCAACGTAAGGGCCATTTTTGCAGACCCGGCAACATTAACAAAGTTGGATTATTCATTCTTTTTATACATTTACCTATAACACTATCCTTTAGAGTTGAAGCTGAAATGTTCATATTTTCTGGGCCTTGAAATACTCATTATTGTTATTTTTTTTATTATCAAACAAAGTGAAAAATAATATTTTCCAATCCTAAGAGAACAAATGAATGAAAATACAGATTCGAAATTACACAAAGAACAAATACTGATTCATTTATGTAAATATTCATCTCATTAACACAATACGTAACAGACCTAGAAGATTGAAAGAATATTGGGCTATTATTATAGCCAATCTCACATTGTTTACAAAAAGAGGGCCCTTTTGGGCACCACGGCATTACTGTTTATATAAGATGTTTGACATCTTTGATCATATTGCATTGTATTGGTCTTATATATTTAGGAACACCATCAGTGGTTCCACTGTTCTGCCTGATATGACCCCTAGACATACAGAAAACTAAAACTTTACTTGTCCATGGTTAAAAATAACAATTAAATAATTATTTACACTGAATATAATATAAATGACTATAATTCAGAAGAACACATTTTGAGATCTACATCCTTTTTCTCAATACCAAAAGTTGATAACACTTCTAGTCTTCTTAAAATGTAAAAAAAAAAATTCCATGGTGGGCTATGTACAATTTGTGCCTGCAGGAAGTCCAGGCTCTGTGGCATGTTTGTAAACGTGTGAAGTCATGAGTAATATTACAGCAATGCTTGTTATATTATTTTTTTGTGGTATAAATGACCAGTAGATAATGATCCACATTCCATTGTGTTGTAATGCTTAGATGTCCATACTTTGCTACTATTTGGGAATCAGATCAGTTCTTAATCAATACATAAAGCATGCTAATACTTTCAGTGGATTATGACATGAAATCATATAAACAAGCATCATTATGTCCCTCAGTTCAAGGTTTGACCGACAAACCAAGGAACTGTTAATTGCCTGATTTGAAGGTAAACGCAGTGAACAGAATAAAATGTACAATCTCATAGAAAATTAGAAAATATTTGTTTTCTTTGGAGATTGTGTGTAGTTGGTTGACTGTAAATTTATCTCATGTGACTTGGCCCTATAGACCCTTTTACACTGACACCATAAACCACTACTCTCTGCTCATGGTCTGCCATTAGAGTCAAATGTCATGTTAATGAATGGGAATTTGACTCAAAATGGCTCAATCAACTTGAAACGTCTTCATCATTTGGGTCAATAAAGGTACAATCACTGATATACCTAAAGACGTTGCACTGCGCTGCTATGTACTGACATTAAAACTGATTCAGCTTAGTCAACTTCTCCGAATGATTACAGACAATGATGTGTAATTAAGATGTTAAAATAAACTAGGCAGACTGCAATGGTGTTTTTATTTGACCTTAGAGATGACCTCAAATGGTGATTTTTGCAGAATAAACTTCCTGTATTAAATCAGAAGTAATACAATTTATGTCAGATGAATTGGGTAAGGTACAATCACTGATACCTATCACCAAACTACATTATGCAGTGATGTACTGATGTAAGCATTGATTCGGAATAGACAACTTGTTGGAATGATTAACATTTAGACACAAATTGAAAACCCAAAGCAAACTGTGATTGCAATTCTGTAAAGACTTATTGATGTAAAGGTTGACCTTCAGTGAACTTTTATTGTATGAACTTCCTGTATTAAACTGGAAGTAATCCAAATAGAAGCTTTTGATCCAAATGAGTGTATGACAGACTCATCCCCCCCCCCTGTCCAGTTTAACATTATAATCCACTCTTAAAATATGTTGTTTTATCATCCTCATCATCTTATATTAATAATCAGTCAAACGCTTTTTAAAGACAATGCCCATTGTTATCCCTGGAGGACTTCCACTTTCATCTTAATACTGTATCTGTGTACAGCATAGAGGTAGAGTTTCAGGAAGGCCAAGTACTGAACTGGTATTCATAAAGAAAAGCAAATAGTTTCAATTTGAAAGTTCGCTGATTGTACTATTCATATCAGCACCAATCCTCCCTAGAACCGTCTGAAGTACTGTCAAAGTCAAGGAAATGTTACAGTTCAAGACCCTTTGAAATGACATTTGCTTGTTTTGATTTCTGCAATAGATATAACCCTGTTATGAACGTGCATAAAATCCCTAATAAACTATTCACCATTCTGCATTGTTGTGACTGAAACGGACCACCTAAATAATGATGAAAGTGTCATAGGATGGTTGTATGCTGAGGTTATTGGAACTACTAAAGGATGGGATAAAGTCTACCCTTCCAAAATCCAATGATGTAATTTCCAATTAAGCTATATTCTTTTAAAGAAACTAGGTCCGAATTTTGACTGAAAAATGAAATTCAAATTTTAAACAGCTATTTTTGTTTTATTCAAGTATGTTGTAATATTTAAGGTATGCATGAAACAATTCCCAATCGATGAATTGTAGTTAAGAAGAGTTAGTTTGTGTCTTTTGGGGTGTGATTGTTATGTCAATTATTTAGTATTGGAAAATATTGTACATGATTGGGCAAACATGTAAATGATTACTTGACATATTTGGACTGAACGAGGTGTACTGAAAGTGTTAATTTGTTTTAAACATTAAAGCCCAGAGTAAACTTTAAAGTCACCTAAGCATTAGGAGCATAACACTCAGTGATGAGGTTCATACTTGAGCAGTACTCTCAAGTCCAGCTTCTGGAAGATACAACCAAAGACTTCAAGGGATCATACATCGTTTGTTTCGGGAATGAATTCATTTCCATCCAACAGTTTTCAATAAACACGATGAGTTTCATTTGCCTCAAATAGAGGAAGTACACAGTTGTACAGAGAAATCACCGACTCCATGACATGACAGATTTAAATATGTGAGTAATTCGAAATGAGTTTTATTTGCTATGAATGAGGAGTTTACAATGACATTCAAGGCTTCAACCATAGCAAAATACTGGAAATGGAATGATCAATCTATGTCTGAGGATTCATGACTCTGTGAGTTACAGGGTCTTCAGTATGGGAAAATTAAAAACTGATTGATGCTCATTTGCCCATTACTTTTTCCATCAACTTGTGTTGTACATTTTGAGCTCCTTGAGGTGATTGGTCATTTGGTTTAAATGAGGTGCCCTCCATGATACACGGCTACCCAAATCATATTTCATTTTCAGATTAAGATTAATCAGAGTGAACATGTCACTCACCGACTCGGCAATTGAATAGGCTCATATTGCCATCTGTAATAATGCAGCTTTATAATGTCGAATCCTTAAGGTGATCGTTTTTTCAGTTGCAGTTATCACTATAAAACTGGAAGTCTGACAATGTTTTTTAATCCTTTTACAGGTCCATATGAACCAGAATGGACATGTCAATCACTGACTCATTAATAAGCTCCTTATCGCCCACTGTCAGATCGCACGCTTCCAAATACAGTTTCTGAAGTTTGATCAATTTCTGCAAATGCAGAGCCCAAGATGATGCATAGCCGCCCAGTTCTTCATTGTTTGATAGATCCAGAGAAACCAGAGTGAGCATGTCACTCACTGACCCGGCAATGGGCTCAATGTCGCAATCTCTCAGACGGCAGTCTCCCAATTTCAGTTCCTTAAGGTGGTTCATTTTCTTCAAATGCAGAGCCCACGATGATGCACGGCGGTTACCCAATGCTACATTGTCTGACAGATCCAGATGAACCAGATTGGGCATGTCACTGACTGACTCAGCAATGGGATCCATATCACCAGCTGTCAGATTGCACGATTCCAATCTCAGTTCCACAAGTTTAATCATTTTCTTCAAATTCAGAGCCCACAATGATGCAGAGTCACCCAATTGTTCATTCTCTGACAGATCCAGATGAATCAGATTGGGCAAGTCACTAACTGACTCAATACACCCAACTGTCAGGTCGCAGTCCTCCAATGTCAATTTCTTAAGGCGGTTCATTTTCCCCAATTCAGGAGCCCAAATTGATGCCCAGCCACCCAATGCTCTATTTCTTGATACATCTAGTTCAACCAGTGTGTCACCCACAGACTTTGCAATGGGTGGCACATCTTGAGCTAACAGTGAGCAAAAGCTTAGGCACAGCTTCTGGGGGAATTTCAATTGTTTCAAATGAGTAGCCAAAGATAACACGGAGCCACCTAACATTTGGTTGTAAGAGAGGTCTAGCTCAGCCAATGTGGATGGACTTGCCAATGATGATAGGATTTTTGTAGTAATGGCAGTAGTTAATGAGGTGTCTTCCAGAGAAAGAGATTGTAAATCGGTCATTAGCTGTATCGACTTTGCAAAATCTTCACTAAACCTCTGGAAGTTAAACTTAGTCATAACCAGTTTCTTAACTTTTGGGAAGTATTCATTCCCTTTGCTCAGGGCTGTTACACGTTTCAGAAAATGAAAAAATGCATTTCTAGTATCCTCATTCAAAAATGATGTGTCAATAACATCAGTCAGAACTGAACTGATAACACATTTTGGTGGCAGTTCCTTTGAATGGCTTTCGAAATAACAAACAATGGCAAGTGGCAAACCTATGACTTCATGCGCATTCTGTAAAATGTGATTTGTACATTCCTCATTGTCTCCACAACAAAACCGGAGCAGATAATCATAATGAGACAGGCGAGAACGAGGTGTCAAAATGGCACTCTCAGCATCAATCTCATCTGGAAATGAGTCAAACTCTTCAATCACATCTAAGATTTTGTCAAATTTCTCAGTATTTATCAAGCTTTGCCAGTACATTGCTGCGCAATACTCCAAAAGCGTATGGTGTATAAAATACACACTTTGATAAGTGTCAAGCCCATCAACGACCCTCTCGCTAGTGAGGACACCCACATTCATTGCTGCATCTAAAGCACTCTTTTCAAAGTCCTCTTCTCTAAAGGCAAATGACTGGTCTTCAGAAAAAAGACGATCTAGAGCAACCCTTCCAATTGCAATCAAAATCTTAGATATTGCATCTTCTCTGATGTTTCTTTCTTTTCTTTTGAATATATATTTCAGTGCTTTGTTATACAGTCGTGTCATTGTGTCTGGGAGGGTTTGGTCAGCATCCCAAAGCAAACACATCAGCAGAAGCAGCATGGGACTTTTTGCCAAATCAGACAAGTTACCCGAGAGTTTTATCTGTTCTTTAAGCTTGTTAGCCTTGTCATGATCATTAAGGAAGAACTTGTTCACATAATCCTTTATATCCGCACTGGAAAACCCCTCCACTCTCACATGAGTATAGGGTTTTTCAACCAATGATGAGTTGACTATTCTGTCAAGAGGAGGACGAGATGTAATAAATACCCAACATTCTGTGCACTGCTTTCGATTAAGAATTTTGAAAATGGAACCAAATGAGGATGGTTCAAGCTCAGTGGTTTGAAATTCATCAAATCCATCCAAGAGAATCAATACTTTGTCTTGGTTGTTGTCAATAAACTTTTCCAAAGCAGATTGATCCACAGAGTCTTTGCCTAAGAGGTGATCAAAGATAGCATCCACTAAGTCAGACTTTTGTTTCAATGAACAAATTTTTTGTACAAAAACAAGTTCAAACTTATTGAGTGTCTCACTTCTACCTGATGCCCAATCATAAGCAATTTTGTCAATTAGAGTTGTCTTGCCAACTCCTGCTGATCCACTTATAACAACACGTTTGATTTGATTTTTCTCCCTTGTCTCATAGTGGAACATCTCTTCATATGATTTCATGTTTGTTGTCTCTGTTTTTTGAATACCTCTTTTGTCAACTTGTTCAACTAAACGTAGCTTAGTGTAGATGTCCATTATGTGTTTCTTATCATCATCAACCCATGGGAGCATCTGTACATAGCTACCTGTGTCTGTATACACTTTCTTCAATGCCTCTTTAGCCTTTCGTGCAGCAGCTTGAACTTGCTCAGGGTCTGGTGTTCCTCCTGATAAATGTAACCAAAACCAAATTTCATCACTAACAGTAATCACCCACAAACCAAGTGCTTTGAATATTCTGTAATCACAAACTGTAAGTTTCATTTTTGAACTTTACTTTAATTCACAAAACTCGGTAAAACCAATAGCCGTTTTTCAACACATCCACACCAGCTGGTTTTCACCTCTAAAGTTCATGTGAACATGTTTGAGAAGGAATGTTAAACCATTGGCCATGGTTTTGTTTATTTGGAGAAATGACCTAAAGTCTTACAACATATTTTTGCTCTCTGAAAGTTGTGGTTTATTATTTGATATATGAAAGTAGAATAGTTTACTTATCCTGAAGTTACCGAATTCTGAAATAAATAGCAAGGCAAGTTCTCAAAGAACCAAATTTAACTAGCAATGAGATATACACATGGTGTATACCTCACCATGCAATGCCTCAAATCCCATATAGAATTAGTTTGTTGTATGGTTATTATCACGGTTTATAAGTCAACACATAATATTGTTACTAAACTGAGCGCTGTAGTTTTTATACTTCAAAACCCTTTTCCCAATTGATCAAGTGGTACATTATATTTTAGTTGACTTTTGAAGCTGACAATTGTAACTAAGAGCCTTGGATTAAGGGTTGCTTTTTTATACTAAAACCTGCACAATTGGGAATTGTATTTTCTACATATTACATTCTGATTGCCTTTTTTGAACCACGTTGATTCCAGTTGAAGAGCAAAAGATGACAGTACTTTGTTTCCCAAGTAAACAAGTTTCTTTTTCAACATGTGATTGATTCAGACACAATGCATGTACATGAGGAAGAATTGGATAAAATACCTGTATTATTCTGAATAACAGCTTGATTCAAAGTAATTCCAGTAACAGGGGCCAAGAAGACAGCACTACGATCCCCAATTGACACATTTTGTACTCCACCATGTGTTTGGTCAGGACGGACTGTATGAACACAAGATGATGGCTGGCTGACTTGGTCTTGCTGAAGATCAGGTTCAATATCTGGTTAGAAATAAATCATCTACTTAGGTTCACATTTCAGATAATGACACTTAAACTTGCTTAATTCAAGACAGCGAGTTCCTATAATGCACTGAGTACTGTCCATCGATTGTCCTCAGCAAATCAAGACCTTCAGCTGATGATCGGTCTCTCCTTACAGCATCCTACACTTCATGAACTATTGGCGTCAAACACAACCTTGCCCCATACGTCACAAAGGTTGACATCAATAATATGTTCAAACTTTTCGTCCTGTTTGAATGTAACATCCCTAAACTCTTATTGGAGCTAAAACAGTTTTTAAGCTCTTACAACTCTTTGGCGTTCATCAACATCTAATTTTTGGGGGAAACAGTTTTGTGTAAAGGACACTTTTCAGTCAAGATCAGTTGTTAATTTCTCAAAGTGAACACAATGTGTTAAGTTTTTAGGCCTACCTCTTTCCTCTTGTGACAACCTTGGCAACTCAGTACGTCTTCGCTTCTCTGGACAAATAATTTTACAAATGATTTAACATTAGTGTACTGTTTGTTTTAAGTAAAATTCATTGAATACTATGTCATAATTTGTGCTTTGTTTCCTGTTTTCTCAATATATTTTGGGTGTTTAAATATAGTGGTATATTGTCGCATTGCTTTCAAATGTCACCGCATTGGTTAACTATTGTGTAAACAAATTACATGTTGTGTTACGTGTTGGATATCAGGCTTTCGTTGGGTAATTTGAATAACAACTGTTTTTCTATGTCCCAACAAGAGTGCCATACTGCTTGTATCTCCACTAAGGTGCACTAAGTTTGTTTCATTTCATACTAAAAGTTCACAAATTATCACTATATTCAAAATGGTATTTACCGTGTCCATAGGATGGTTGTTGATTGGCTCGGTCTTGCTGAAGATCAGGTTCAGAATCTGGTAAAATTAAACATCTATTTAGGTTCACAATCCCATGCTTAATTAAATATGTTCAAGTAACCTAAGTAAGTTTGGTTCCTTTTCATTGAGACCAATTGTTAGATTTATCAAGTCCTTACCTTTTTCCTATACCTTTCATTGTTTACACTTTAGTGTCATCTACACCTATCAAGACTTAAATGTAGAGACACCGCGAGGAGGCAGGTCCTCTAATTAAAAAAGACAAGGATTCACCCAGAGACAATACAATAAAAGTAATCAATTCTATCCATGACGTGTAAATTTTAAAGTAATCTCATGTACTGTTTTTTAATCCTTCAATGCACAGCAAATCGACTACAAAATAGCATACAATACAAAGTAGCACATAATAAAAATTCACACGTTCACTTATGTACAGCTAAAGGGCAAAAGGTCAGCGCAACACGAGGCTGGCTACACACACAAGCTTACAATATACCGATTAAAACAGCCTTATAAATCACAATATTTCTCGAATCAAAATATAATTTAAGACAAAATGATACTCACAGAGAGTTCTACAACCTTCCCAGCTAACACATTACGTTTCTACATCATTGCACAACGTTGTGATAAGGTTGCAATTTGGTCGATGGGCCGACAACGTTTTGACGATGTTGCATGAATGTCAGATCTTAACATGATTTTCAACCAATGTTGTACTTTGGTTGCATATCGGTAGTTTATGCAACGTTACCAAAAAGTTTTTCGCCGAACGTTTTCACAACATTGTATTTAGGTATTATTACAACGTAGTATTTAAGTAATGGCACCAACGTTGTGAAGAAGTAATTTTTTGGTCTCGTTAAAACGTAGTAATTATGTTCAGACATGCACGTTGTCTGCACGTTGCAGGTTGGTATAATCAAGATTTCATATTTACACTGTGGCAGCCACGTTGTCTTAACGTTGTATTTTGGTATTATTACAATGTAGTTTTTCTGGCAGTCACGTTGTTTACACGTTTTATTTTGGTTACATATAAACGTTGTAATTATGTTGTGATATTATGCACGTTGTCTGCAAGGTGCATTATGGTATTATCAAAACGTCATATTTACGCTGTGGCAGTCACGTTTTCTTGACGTTGTATTTCGGTATTAAATAAACATAGTATTTGCGTTGTGGCAGTCACGTTGTCTTCACGTTGTACTTTGGTCAGTATAGAAATTTTGGCTGTATGTTGTTTTATTTTGGTATATTCAGAAAGTCATGTTTAAGTTTTGTTGTTCACGTTCGTTGTCATTACATTGTATATTTGTATTCATTTTATGACAGCCACGTTGTCTCAACCTTCAAACATACTAATGTGACCCTTACATTATTTGTAGGCCTCAATTCATATCCAATTCAAATTCAAACTACTTTATTAATCCTTGATAAGGCAATACAAATATATGTGCTCTCTCATGCAAAAGCTACAAAGGGAAAAGAGAGTGAATCTACAGGTGTTGACCCCAAAGTTAACTTTTTATAGTAATCAACACTGAGGGCGCACTTGGGCTCCCTACATAAATATTTAGGTCATATGTAGATAATATGTTTTCTTTGCGACTTCTCGCTCTGTTTTGTAACATCATCACACTCTAAATTAAGCAACGTTAATTCTATAAGCGTAAATTATGATTTACGGTTTTACACCATTGTCAGACTTCCTGCAGCGGATGAGCTTTTTGTGTTTCAGTTAAGATTACTTGTTGAGTTTGTGAAGTGAAGAAATGAAATCTTACCTCTTTCGGTTTGTGTTGACATCATGGAATCCTCTCCTAAATCACTTCTTGGACTCTCTGGTAAAACTGAAAAAGCATAATAATCCAAAGAGGATAAGTCATTGATGTAGTTGCCCCATGAAAAAATCTATACTCGGTATAACACCAGTGCAGATTTTATTGAGTTTTAACCAAGTCTGTTGTGGGTGATCTGATCCTGGGCAGCTTCTGGATGGTATGGAGATCTCTGTCTAGTGGTTAGAGGATGATTGCAACTTCCAAGCTGTATTGGGCCTTTGAGCCAGTGGGTTGGGGCTTAAGGATGCTGGAATTCGAGTCTATTTTGTGATATTTACTATAAGACTCTGCTGGTGTTTTGTACAACCCAATAACTCGGTAAAGGTTTTCATTTTGCAATTATTTTCAAGGAACGAAAAAATTGTCTGCAAATTTGATCTGTAGGCATCAATTATATTAAAAGCATTGATGACGGCCTAAGATTTACTCGGTGACTAGAAGTGAGTTTTTCTTACACCTAATGCATTTTTTTGTCATCATTTCCTTTGCAGTTTCGTACTCAATTAATTTATTTGTAAGGTAAAACTGGAAATCTTACTACTTGGGATTTATACAAAATTCTGTTCCAGCCCAGTAGTTCAAGTTGTGTAAAATATTGACATGTTCAATTAAAGTTGGGCGGGGCCAGAGAATTTGACTGAGGGAGGTTTCTTTATACTTTATCTTAAGAAAACACTTGCAAGAACTGCAATGCATAGTCCTACAAGGGTTAATTACTGTAGTTTCTGGTTGCTTGTTTGATGAATGCACAAAACGTGTTTTATTTGAAAACACCAAACAAAACCTATAGTTTTACACCTTTCCGTCTCAATTGGGGCAAGAAGGAATGGATACAAGAGGCTGTTGTTGCAAGGTTCTGAGCTTCCCAAGCTTTCCCAGTTGCCAAATTGGTCCTTGGGGAGCTGCATCAATCATTGTGACATACAAAATGACCCTTCATTTGAATAGCAAAGAAACTAACATGACCCAGATATGGCTTGTGAGATTAGTGTACTACATGTATTGGCGGTTTTCCGCTGCATGAACCACGTGATTCAAAACAACCAATCGTTTTCAATAGCTTGTGGCAGAATTTTCCACTAGTTGAGTTTATTTTATTAACCCTTTTGTTGTTTACACCTTGGTATTTTCCAAAATCATTTTGAACGATTGTGACATTCTTTGTATTGACATTTAAACTTTGACTGTTGAACAGAGTTGTAGGCCAAGATGCAATCTAGCAACAGTGTACAGGTAATGCAACCGAAAAGCAAGTTGGTATATTGACCCGATTCACCTGGCATCATTCATCATGCACTTGCTAAATCTTGGTTGTGCCATTTTGGGATTCATATTAATACTGTTAAGTAAAATGCCTGGCTATGTAAAACTATGCCTTGCACTGGATGTTGTTTTTTCTAATTTTAAAGCCACTACCCCTATCTAGTTAAACCACTGGATAATTAAGTTATTACTACTCTTGGAATGACTAACACAATAACATTTGAATGGCTAGTGAAAATATTATTTAGTTTTTGCTCTTAACATAGAGTGTATCAATCTTATACTCTGTACTTTCTGGAGTTCTTTAAACAAAATCCACACAAGCCTTTCAATCAGGTGGGATTTGAACCCACAACCTTTGCTATGCTATAGAAGGGTTGTACATTACAATGTTGGAGAAATTTGTGTAAATAACTTTTTAAGTATTTTGGCAAACAGAGGATTAAAACACCCAGATGCTTTTGGCCTTTAGTGTGTTGGAGTAAATTCTTACCATCAGACAGAGCACCCCAAAAGAGAGAAACAACAAACAGAAGGGCGTCATGGAGAGGTAGGGGAGGGGCAACTATATGAAGTGTTACTTTTTTTAAGTACACTGAGGGACCCATGGACACTGTTACTTGTGTGCTGGACCATGGAGGTAGAAATGTTATAACATATGGTTTACAACAAGCTGTTACATTACTTACCATTCAAAGACCTGCTGATGCTGCTGACTGTAGAGCTAACTTAAACAACAACGTGAAACCTCATGCATACATGAAAGCTGAAATTTAGTAGAAAAACTGAACTTGTTTCGGGTTCACTATTTTAAATGTCAGCCAAAAAGTAAGGCCTTATATTGAGACAATTTAGGAAACTACCCGGGTGGTAATAATCTCGGGTGGATAGCAAACAAATCAACCAACGTTTATCCTCCAAGCTAGGAACTAACATGGCCCAGATATGGCTTGTGAGATTAATGTATGTATTGGCGGTTTCCCGCTGCATGAACCACGTGATTCAAAACAACCAATCATTTCCAATAGCTTGGGGCAGATTTTTCCATTAGTTGACTTTCTCTTATTGACTCTTTTGTCGAACACCTTGGTACTTTGAACTTTGCCTGTTTGACAGAGCTGAATGCCATTAGGTGAAATCATGCATGGGATCTGTATACACTATGTGCCAGTATGAGACTCCACTATGAGGTGTTGTGGACAAAACATAAAACTGGGTATAGGTTTTCATGTTACTATCTTTTCTTCGGGGAAACTTAAAAATGACCCACTCTCTGCAATTTCGATCCTTGTTGAAGAGAACTAATCACTTATGATTTAAAAAAATGTTCACAGTTGATGATACAAATGTAGTCCCGAGCTTGACTTTGTTACTAAAAAGGGATAAACTAAGTGCCCTTTTTGTTATCGTCATACCTTTTTCAGTTTTGAGTTCAAGAATGTTTTCATAAGGTGAAGCTAAAAAACTTTCTATTTCAAAGGTACTTTTTATGGAAGATTGTGTTCTAGCCCTGCGGTTCAAGTGGTGTAAAATAAAGACAATTTAAGCTGTGCATGGCAGAGAATTAGCCTGAGGAAGTTGCCTTATACTTTACCACAAGAAACTACTTGCAAGAATGTGCAGGCTATAGTCCTACAAATGGTTAATTACTTAATTAAATATTTTAGTTTCTGGTTGCTTACTTGATAATTGCACCAAAAGATGTTTTAATTGCAAACATCAAAATGAGCATGGTGTTTCTTATCTTTTGGCTCAATTGGGGCAAGAGGGGTGCAAGAGGGTGTGGGTGCAAGGTTCTGGGCTACCTAAGCTTTCCGAATCCCAATATTGTCCCCTGGGGAGCTGCATCAATCTTTAGCTTAGGGCAGAATTTTCCAGTAATTGAGTTTCTTTTATTAACACTTTTGTCGTTTACACCTTGATACTTTCCGTAAACCTTTTGAATAACAATGAAAATGTTTGTATTAACATTAACATTTGGACTGTTGAGCAGAGCTGTATGTCAAAATGCAATCATGCAAGGAATGTATACAGTGTACCAAAAACTCTGTACAACCAAAATAGCTTGGTATTGACCCAATTCACCTGACATCATCGCACTTGATAAATCTTGGTTGTGCCATTTTGGGATTCAGATGAACAGTCTATGTAAATTGCCTGATTCAGTATCACCTGATGTACTAAACAGTTCTATGATATCAAATTCACAGGGATATCACTCAGGTGGGATTCGAACCCACAACCTTTGCCATGCTGGAGCAAATGTTCTACCACTAGATTACTCGAGTTAGCCTGGTTGCTAGACATACTACAGGCACTAATCTTTTTTTTTACAGAAAGTCTTTGGTCTATAAAGCTGAGGGCTTGTACTAGTCATTTGCATTATTATATCATGTTTGTACAGACACATCCCCTGTACAAGCTTATCAGCCATAAATCAAAGATTAAAGGTCATGGTTGATATTGGTATTTGAAAAATAGTCCAATATTGTGCCCCCTGGGTAGTTGCCTTTCAAACTTCATATGATATCCTTGTCAGTTTTGGCGTCGTGTCACTGTTCACCAACATACCAACTCAAGAAGCATGCAACATCGCCAAACAACGCCTACAAGCTGATCCTT
>JAUELU010104461.1:0-11131 GCA_032357145.1 Evasterias troschelii | reverse complement strand
TTTAAACCATGTAAGTTTAATGAAAATCTGTGAGCTTTTTTGTTTTGTGTTTTACCAGAAGTATAGAGACCCTTTAAAACCCTGATATTTTTACTGGATATGTTCTCTCAGTCTCAAACCTGTGAAAGTTTCATCCAAATGCAAGGAGAACTAACAAAGTTACGGTGTGAGAAAGAGCGAACAAATGCAAAATTGTTGGGTTTCCACGGGCCGTGCGCAACTGCACAGGTTTTTGACAAGTGCAGCTCCGTGTCACGCACAGTTTCATGACTGGGAGCACAGGTCCCGAAGGTCGTACCATTGTGAAATTACGTTGTATGAGAGGGGAATTAATGGGCTACATTTTGAGGGGTGAAACAAAAAAATCGGCCAAGAGTTACAAAAATGACAACAAAAACAATATTTCAGAGGCATTTTTTTAGTATGAATTTTTTTATTTTTGCCCGTTTGGGTTTTATTTGTTGAAATTCATTTTTATACTTCAGTTTTATCTTATCTTTAGGGCAATTTTATGAACAAAAGTCATGCTCTCATCCCATTTCAAAATGGTATAATTATTCCGCGCAGCGGGCACAAATTCTGTCATCCGGGAACTTTACACTGGTATTATGGTCTAGTTCCCTGTGTTTCTTTGCGCTAACTGAAAACTTGCTGCGCCGGTCGCGCAAAATGTCAATGTGCGATGGTCTCCTGAAAGTTGGTCAAACTCAGCAAAATCAAGTAGTTTTTCTCCCCGAAGATGGATGATTTCTTTACTTTTCTTCCTGCAAACATGCAACTTGTTTCCAGAACAAGTGGTTTTTGTGTTATTCCAAATTATTTGGAAAGTATTGTATCGAGGTAATTGTGGAATGTGTAGTGCAATTATTGTGGCCAACACTTTTACACAAAAATGTGCATGCCCATAGTGTAATTTTATGAACAATTTCAGAGTTGGCCGTCACTTGTTTGAATTCTGATAAAACAGCTTGAAACTGTGTCAGTTTCAATAGAAAGAAAATATAAGTGTTTTGTCTTTTGTGTTTCACAGATCAATAGAAGAAACATCAATACCTTCCTTGACAATCTACAAAAAAGTCAAATGATGAGATGACAACCTTTAGGGTTAGCCTGAGAAGAACTCCTTGTCATAGCTTGACTGGATGTAAGATGAAGATAACTTACTCTTGACTGGTAAGTCTACAACTCACTCTTCTTGTTAAAAGTACACTGAAAGGGAAGCTCAAGTACAAGTACATTTAGATATACATTCCAATCTGCTACTTTGTCAAGCAAACACCCCAAAATCTATGGTAATTCTCACTAAGTGTAAAAGCTTAAAAGTTTATTGTTTTATTCACCAGGTTGGCATTTTCATCAGTTTTATAGTATTGCAGTTTGTTAGCAAAGCAATTCTGTCTAGTTTTCTTTCTAGATGAATATAACCAAATCCCTCCAGTTGGTACTTCCATTGCTAGAAGTCTATTAATAGGTCCTTCAACATTACAGGGTCATTGCAGCTTTTCTTCTTTGTAGTATCTTATATATGATGTGGTGTCAAGGATATTTTTTCTTTTTGTCTTTTTGATATCTTTTGTTAGTAGTTGTGAGGTTCTGTTTAAAATGCACACTCATTAGACGGTGCAAGTCCTGCACAGTATTGGAAACAAGAAAGCAATATATACTTCTTTTCATGAAATCAAATCTTCTTTTAAATTTTTTTTTACATTTTTAGAAGAATTTTAGTTTTTAAATAATGCAAATAATTTGATAAAGTTAACAGTGAAACAATTTTTTTTGGAGGATGAGATACGCTTTGGTTGAAGAATTCACGGTATAAACCATGCATTGTAAAGATGTATTTTTTTAGAAACCCCATTAGGGAATTCCGCCCAAATTTGTGGAACATTTTCATGTTCAATAGATAACGTAAACATCAGTTAGGCAAAATTCTTAATTGTTTACAAGTAACCGAAAATTGAGGTGTTGAGTCTTTGCTCTCCTTTTGTCTTTAGTCGATTAATTAGATTTATTTCACTCTCTTATATTTTATCAATACATTTTTTTTTCCCTTTCTCTATAATATAACTGTTTTTATCCATGAACAATGGTTAGTCAAACTATTTGAAGATACAGAATCATGCAGACAAAACGTTATATGGTTTGCCATTTGGTTCCAGACGTTTGAATACCCTCGAGATTTGCACAGTCTAATGGAGTGTCATTTTCTATTGACCAATTGTTGCTGGCTGGTTCCCAATTTTCCATGACTGTATCCAACTTTTGACTTCTATGTCCACCTGATGAACATCCCAGATGAGTCAATCTTGAAGTACTTCTGCCCCATACTAAGACACCATTGTATGTCCTCTTTGGAGCATTCTGTTTCTTGATTGTTTTTAATAAAATACCAAAAGTGCGCTACTAGATTCAAACCAACACACAGCTGATCAGAAACACCAAATCTTGAGTGTGGTGCACTTGCTGTTTTTGCCTTAACTCCATGATCTTCTCTCAAAGAGTCACTACCACATGTTTTTCTTTGGTTACCTTTTCTTTGGTTATACCTTGATAATGCACTCTAGCCTCCTTCTTTATCACTAAAGTCTCACCCAGTTACACCCACTTATGGTTGGAGTAAAAGGTGCTCCTTTCACTGAGAAGACTTCTCTCAGTTTGGCACTGTTTCCACAATGACAAATACAATTTGTTTGCTAAACCATACTTCTGCCTCTAAAATTAGTTTGCTCATTGCTCAAATTGCTGTTCATTGTTTTAAATTTCTTCAACGTGTTTGTACCATCTGTCTCTCCCTGTCAACTCATCAATAAGTGGATATACAGCTTTCTCTTTTACTGCCTTTTTTGCATGGATTGTTTTGGTTTTGATTAAAAGTCTTATACGAATATGGTATGAATTCATGTCATGCTCTCGTTACCTGCTGCTTTCTCAACTGGTCTTCTTCCCACTCTCCTGTATCCCTCCTCATATTTCTTGCTTCCTTATCAATGTTCTTGAAGTCATCTTTGAGATTCTGTTTTCTTCTACATTACTTTCTCTATTCAAAAATGTTCTTCAATTTTTTCTCTCCTCCCCACTTCCCATAACTCCCTGATGATCCATGGTTTTTGCCCCTTCTGCCCTATTTCATGGCTCTTCTTACTGTAAGCAAAGAATCAGCACGTACCTAAGCAGGGAATACCACGCTTATGTCAAGTGTATTTCACAGGGTAGCAGGGCATTTTTGCTAGTGGGCTTGCGTAGTCCACGTTACTGGGCATTGTGCCCTTACACAGCTAGCGCAGAAATTTGGCGCTTTCTCGGTAAGCGGAGAATGGTGATCACAAGCGCAAAGTTCGGCGGTATAAGCAGAGCCATGATATTGGGCCCTGTTTGTACCCGAGAACTATTTTTTTGTCTCCTTGTTAGCATCTTTAAATGTTTCCTTTCACTCAAGATTCTCTGATTCATCATAGTTTTGTCGCACATCATGTTGATCCTTAACCACTTCATGACGGCGGTTTACTGAAAATGTTTTCTTTGCCACCCTCAGTATAATTCTTGGAGTTTTTTGAGCTATGTGAGAAATGTGTTTCCTTTGAAAATATTGTTGCCACATGGAAACCCTGATTGACAAAGGAAAAACAACAAAGTTTTATATAATTAGCATCGGGAAATGGTGTTGTCATGTGAAAAAATATGAGTAGGCACTCGCTTTGATTCGTTTGTGAACAATGGCCGATAATCTGCCAGGGTATGCTGGAAAATCGGAATACTTGTGCTCACCTCCCATTGAGCCAAATACAACAACATCTGGGATTTTATTTTCATTAACTTGCTGTTTAAATAAAAACAGTTTTAACTAGGTTGTTGGCCCTCCTCAGTTAAAGTTTTGTTCCCTTTAACCATGCTAGTTTCGAGGGAAGAAATGTTGACTTGAGTGCTCTTTGGTTCACCGGCAGGCTACTACTTTTTCCTTTTCGCCCAAGGGGGGCTAGCTGACTGTGATGCCGAGTGCATGAATACCCATGACACCCCTGTGAATTTAAGCATACTTTAAACTTTGACAAGAGGTGACACTTTTTGGTCACCCACTTGAATTTTTTCAGTCCTCACTGAAAACTTTGCTCCTCATTATTATGTCATCTTTCTTAGCCCTGTTTGGATTCACGTGTCAACTCTATCTCTCTATGATAATTATTCAGTTTATTGCATAAACAATAAAACACATTATTCGACACAAATACCCCAAGTCAGCTTTGATGCTTAATTATACACAGCTTGACTTTTTTTCTTCTTTTTATGTCGCCCTCTGCCGCCCGATTGTTGTGCATGATATGGCGGGTAAGCCTTGAAGGCATTTGTGTCATGTTTAAAAAATACTGCTGTTGTATTGTACAGAGGCTGGGCAAGCTGCCCAATTTTTTATCTATCAGGGTTCTGCCCACGGTGGTCGGTGCCGGAAAACCCAACTGGCACTCATGATTCCCCGACCGGGACACGCGCAGAATATTTTAAATTTCCGACCACCACACATTTTCCCTTTTTCCCCCAATTTTCTTCAAAATATTTTGAATAACGTGTAAAATAAATTATTTACCATTAAAAAGTGTTATCCAAAGTTTAGAGTAGCCTACTTCTTTAGTTTGAGTCTATTTTAATGATCCAGGATCAAGCATCACTCCTGCCTGTTACGATGTACATTATATCCAATGCACGAAACCCGCATTGATTTCGCAATGGTTTTCAGTCACGCTGTTGCTTTACGCTTAGAAAAAAACCTGATACCAGTTTCATCACGGTGTGTACCCTATTCTAAAGCGTTAAATACAACGGAAATAAACTGCAGAGTAAGCACCATGCTATACATGTAGATGCTGTAAATTCTTTTCCCATGGCGGTAAAGGCGTGCGCGCACTGAGAGCCTACTTTCAAGGCACAGCTGCAGGGTGCACGTGTGCCACTTCTTGCACGATCGAAAGGAAATTGACTTGACCCTACTAGGACAACAAATTTCCGGCACTAAACAAATCCTGGGCAGAACCCTGATCTATTATGGCAATCATTGGAGCATTGTAGACTTTTGCCATTTTGTGAATTGTTCAGACCAATTGGAACAAAATCACTATAACAAATGTGTCCCTTTACAATTGTTTGTTGTGTGTTTAGTTATTATTTGGTTCAAATCCCGCTCTGGTCAATTTTTCTTTGTTCAACCCAAAATCATTTAAAACTTTACCCAGCCAGTTTCCCGCTTGGTTTATTGCTGTAATTTGATCGGGAAAACTAGCCCCTTTTTTTTCCATTGGCGGTGCCCTCATAAGTTTCAAACCATTGCTCCATACTGCGAACAGGTGAAGATCCTTCATCTTCGTCTCTTTGCGCTTACTGATTGGTTTTTGGATTGTTTCCAATTTCTTCAAGGTTCTTTTACTTTTCTTTTTAATGTGTGTAAGTTTGTCATGACAGATGGATTTTTTTCTCTTTCATTTTCCGAGGAATCAAGTGATTTTTGAAAGAATTTTAAGTTGTCAAAATGGTCCTTGTGGCCTATATGCTATTTGTGAATTGGTGAACACCCTGCTGAGACAAATAAGTGTTGTTTCGAGGCTAGGTCAGCTGCACCCCCCCCCCCTTATGGCAAGCTGCCAAGGACTCTGGGCATGGTAAAATGTTTTGGGGCAAGCTGCTCCTTGTTTTTTTCTCTTTCGGGCACCATTTGATTTTGCTAAGGTTGTAATCGACCAGTGTCTGTTTGGTAATAAAAACAGTTTGAGCTGTGCCAAAAAGCCCTATTTTGTTCTTTCTTTTTATCTTATTAGGGAATAAAGTTGAGAGTTTTCTATCAGCTGGTCATCTCAGCTGTTGTTTTTTTATTTTTATGAAAGTCTCATCCAATACTTAAATCTAAGACATGCTGTTTCTTTTGATTGCATGTACATGTATTTCTTCTTTTGCTTTAATGCTGATACCATATTTTTAATGTGAACCTGTTTTGATTGTTTTGATTGCAGTGAGCCATCAGTTATTGGAAAAGAACCACTTCACTAATCATTGATGTCACAGTAGCCTGAATATTCTGTAACAGCCTTGGACAATGATTGCGCAGTTCTTGTGGAACATTGGTTGAGTTGAAATGAAAACCAAGACAGTCTTCAGCATCAGACTGGGCCCTATTGATGTCATTTTTAAAAACCTCTTCAGTCGAAATCTCAATGAGTGAGTTTTAAACTGTTTAGTTCTATCCTCAGTGATAAACAATGGGGATCTTGGAATGAAAGTGATGTCTGTTAAAGGTGGATACTTTATTTGTTGGTATCAAACAGGATTCAAGTGAAAGATATCCATTCAATCAAAAGGGTGTACAAGTTCAGATCATTGTAATACAATTTAATATGTATGGTGTTCCCATAGGGTTAATGACTGCTGTACAAGTCCAAAAATGTTATTGCATTCTCAGAAGTGTACTATTATTTGTCATTTACAGTCTTGAAACTTCATAAAGCATTTTAAGAGAAAGGTTTGAAGGTTAACTAAGTACTACAATTCATACGAATTAAATAATGCTACCAATTATTACCTTTCGATCATGTAATAGTTGACATACTTTTGAAATTATGAGAAACATGTTAACTTCTCATATCATATTGTGATGGTAAAATTTAGCGAACAATTGTGTGATGTACTGATCTTTCAATGACCAATTAGTTCGGCCATCTTTGAATGAGATGATCAAAATGTGTTCCATTTAATGTCAAATAACCTGATTGTTATTGCAGCCAGCTTTCTACCATTCTGGTAATGGGTGAGTTTTTAACAAGAGTGTACATTGTCCAGTGTAGTTGAAAAATATTATGCCCCATAGCAATTACAATAATGTACTTTTTAGTTCAACCAGAAGCATTATTTATTCTGAAAACACCATGGTGACAGCACGACACCTAAAAACACGGCTGATAGGCAGAATAATGTGTTAATGACCGATTGGAAGGGGTGGTCTATATTAGTTCTGAGTCTCTTGCTAGTACATCAGTTATAGCACTATTTAGGAAAGCATGCCATAAAGCTGAAATATTGCACATGGAATAATTCAATGGGACAGTCTAGGTACTATTGATCAAAGTTGAGGCAAACCTTATGAAGATATGTAATGAAAAATAAGATAAACCATTGATATGATGATCTCCAAAATTCCAAATAAATACATGCCTTTGTTACATGTATCTAGAATATGAGACAACCTAAATGATTCCAATGAGAAGAACAGTGAGTAATCTAAAGTGGTGTGGATTTTGTTCAATTGGAATTAAGGATGGATTTTAAATTTTGTGCCCACAATCAAGTATTCGATAGAAATTTTATCTGCTGTGTCAACAACAACAAACAATTAATAGCCATATGTATTTTTTACATGCAAAAGTGATAAGTGTAAATTATTTAATCAATTTTATTCATACCAGTGTCAAGCAATC
Source organism: Evasterias troschelii (assembly GCA_032357145.1). Taxonomy (NCBI): domain Eukaryota; kingdom Metazoa; phylum Echinodermata; class Asteroidea; order Forcipulatida; family Asteriidae; genus Evasterias; species Evasterias troschelii. The sequence continues at coordinate 3,680 of JAUELU010104461.1, read as the reverse complement.
CCCCAAAAAATGTTTTCATCAAGCAAATAGCATTTGACAAATCAATGTTGCTGATTAAAATTTAAGCAATTAAAATAGCTCCCTTTTTTGGCAAACCACAATCTCCTTTTTTCACTAAAATGTCATAACCGAAATTGAAAATAAAATACACAGAGATGTTTATAAAGTGTTTAATAAAAACTTAAGAGAATGGGATTCTACTTTTAAAAAAAACCCATTCTGTTAGTTGGTAGTCAGTAGGTCTGATCTTGGCACCACACCATGTCTTCTATACCATCTTCCTGACCCTCTATAGTTATAAACTCAGGGTTCGAAATTAGCAGTCGCCCGGCCGCCAAATGCGAGTGAAAACAGCGGCGGGCGAGTCAAATAGCCCGCCAGGCGAGTCAAATAATTGTTTTTGTTCACAATAAATGAGGGTACGGTTGTAAAATCCCAAAGAAAGTTTTTATTAAAGCTTTTAGTTTGATAAGTCTGGATATTTGCTTGATTTAATGTGGCCGCGATCGCGAACGGAATTGCAATCAGTCATGTTGGTATACAAACGTTAGAACTAAACACCGTGCACATACTGCCGAGTATCCACACAACACGTGCATCGGCCACACACACAGAACGTTTGGTTGCCCACCGGTACATTCATAGCGCATACACAACACACAGTGCATGCACAACACAGTCGGTCCAAAGTCCAAGCTAACCAACATTCCACATGTTGTGATTGGTGATTGATGGCCGTTGATAATTACCATATTCATAAGAGCTTGGCTAGACTTTAACGCAGTACATGTTCACGAACGTAGTAAAGAATTGCCGCAGTGTGCTGCACGCATGCAGATTGTGTACAATACACAGCCTTTGATAAAGTCTAAACAAACATCAACAACTTTCGCTGATAGAGGGCGATGCAGGGCGAAGTTCATTGAATTATTGTTCAATGTGCGTTGTCGAACGGTCGTTGATTCGCGAAGATTTGATTGCAAACGAAGTTCAAAACAACCGATCTTCAAATCACGAATCCATGAAAATGGTTGATGAAGGAAAAGGTATGAATTAAGACAGAAATTAAGGGATAAAATCATCCCAAAACGGTTGTTGGGAACTTCACTTCCGTGCGTTTTTTTTTTTTTTTTTTTTTGACGTTTTGAATTTGTGTGTGTCACGTCAATATATGGGGGCTAGTGAAAAAACCTGCGGGCGATCCAAAACTTTGGCTGATTCGCCGGGCCGGCGAGTGGAAAAAAAGTTAAGGGAAACCCCTGAAACCCATCCCTGGCATTTCTCAGACCATTTGCCAAGAGAGTTAATTTTCAATGGCCAGTGATACAAATCACCTGATGCTGCTGTCCCATCTATTATACTCTACAGACCTATGTGTATGGTCTCTCTGATATTTTTTCTCATATTGATTTGGCTGGAACTCAAGTCCCACTGGCACTTGTCTTGAATTTAAGATTTCTGCATGTAATTGTATTAAATTGATGGGAACAAGAACTTCTTTGTAAGCTGAGCTGGGATCCATTTGACACAGTTTGGATGTGTCTGACTCAGTTGGGATCCATGACATGGTTGTGTTCCACTTGACACAGTTGGGATCCATCTGACACAGTTGGGATCCATCTGACTAGGTTGTGATTCATCCGACACAGTTGGGATCAACCATACACATTTGGGATCCATTTGAAACAGTTTGGATCCATTTGACAAAGTTGGGATCCATTTGACACAGTCGTTGATTCATTTGACACAGCCGCTGATTGATTTGACACAGTTGGGATCCCATTGATAAACAAATAATAATAATTTGATGCAGAAAATCGAACAAAAATGTTGGCATATCATTCTAAATTTTGTATTATCAGAGTGATCAAACAGTCAGTGTATGACTTGCCTATGAAGACAAACATTTTAGAGCTTTGTACATGAATTCTGTATGTGACTTTTCGTTACAATAAAGAGATGCATCAACACCAACGTCTCTGAAAATGTCTTCATCAGTTCTTCAAAAATGAGAGGCACCACTTTGCCTTCAACCTTTACCACCACCTGTACCTCTTCCTTCTGTATCTCATAGAATGTTGAGACAATACTTTGCCTACAACCATCACCACCTGAACTTCTTCTTTCTAGATATCATAGAATGTTGAGGCGCAAGTCTTCACCACCACTTGTACTTCTTTACTTTCTTCTTGATCTCATGAAATAATGAGGCAATTGCCTTCAACCTCCACCACCACCTGTACATCTCCCTTCTAGATCACATATAATGTTGGAGGCAATACTTTGCCTCACCATAACCACCTGAACTTCTTCTTTCTAGATCATAGAATGATGAAGCACAAGTCTTCACCACCACTTGTACTTCTTTACTTTCTTCCTGATCTCATGGAATAATGAGGCAATACTTTGCCTTCAACCTTCACCACCACCTGTACCTCTTCCTTCTAGATCTCATAGAATGCTGAGGCAATATTTTGCCTGTACTTCTTCCACCAAACCTTCACCACCACTTGTACTGCTGTACTTTCATCTTGATCTCATAGAACAATGAGACACTACTTACCTTGCCCCCAACCGTCAACACCAATGCCCAACCTAATAACTTGATGACTATGTTACCCACTTGTCTGATTTATCTGTCTCATGTTTGTACTAGACTTGAAATGAATAAAACCTGCACCAAGTTGGACTGTACATTAACAAGTAGACTCTCTATCTTAAACAATTCAATTCCTGCAGAATGAAATTAAGGTCAAGACAAAGTTTGCTAAGATATGACTTTTCAACTTCTTTTTCTTCTCTAGTGTACATGTATTATTTTCAGTCATGAAATATTGTTTACCCAGCCACCCCTTCCCAAAAGAAAAGTATTGAATATGAGAAAAAGGTAGCTTCTTCTGTTGGGAAGCATTGTTTTGAAAATAACAGTGGATGCAATGAGTGTTTGTAAATGTTGCAGGATGCTCTTTTCCTTGCATTTGATCTTCACCAATTGTCAACAAAAATACCCTGGGCATTGTTGACAAAAGTTTTTCTGGAGAACTTCAATTTCTTTCATACATCCTATTCTGAAGTTCCCAATGAGCTTTGGGCAGTTTAAATTAACTTAAAGCATAATATAATGCCCAATCAACTTTTCTTCTGAAAAAATACTTGATTTGTTATTCCATGTTAAGACTTTGGTCCAGCACTTATTCCATTTACCACTCAGAGTAGCTTCTGGTGTCCAAACTGAACCAATCCTTAGAATTACATTTTATTGATACATGTATTTACATGTAAACGTCAATTTGGACAGTGATACTATTTGTCTGGTCAACAAACTATTCAGTCTAACTGTGTTACTGTAATGTTTATTTGGAGTTATGTTAAAGACATGGTAGTTATAATGCTTTCTAGAAAATGTATGGTACCTTAAACTACAAAAGTAGCTGGCATAAAATTAATAATGGTTCTTATCAAAACTGAGTTAAGATTGCAAGATACCTGAGAAGGTTGGAAAGAGTGGTATTCATTTTTATCTTGTTTCCCTTTGAAACAGGCTTAAAGGCAGTGGACACTATTGGTAATTACTCAAAATAATTATTAGCATAAAAACTTACGCGGTAACGAGTAATGGGGAGCTGTTGATAGTATAAAACATTGTGAGAAACGGCTCCCTCTGAAGTAACGTAGTTTTC
>JAUELU010104336.1:0-11146 GCA_032357145.1 Evasterias troschelii | reverse complement strand
TAGTTTACACGCTAGGGTTATAGGGTTAGGGTTAAGATTATGAAAATATATATGATGAAGACTGAGGTGCGGATTTTCGTTCGTTGTAACTTTTTGGGGAGTAGGCCTACAGGGGATTTCAGCGGGAGAAATTATAGTATTTTGATGGATCTTGTTCTCGATTTACAACGCAGAAAGTGCATGGTGTTTTGGTGAATGCTCTAATATTCCGACACTCTTTTGTTTAAAACCCCCTGATGATATACACTCTAGGGTTGGGGTTAAGGGGAAGTTGGGGTTGGGCTTAGGGTTAGGGTTGAAGTTGATTCGTTTTTTGTGGAGGGTTAGGGTTAGGGCGACTGCTCCATATTCCGACACCCCTAAGTTTTTCAACACCCCCCTCCCTGAGGATTTACACCTCTGAGGGTAGGGTTAGGGTTAAGGGAAAACAAGGAAAATACAGCTAGGTAGTCAGAACTGATAGGACCCGCATCGTGAATTTCTTGGGGGGGGGGGGTTCGGTTTTTTTAAGGGTTAGGGTTAGGGTTAGGGTTATTTTTTAGGACCCCCATCGTGGAGGGATTCGGGTTTTAGTGGAGGGGGTTATAGGCTCAAAGTTACTTTCTCTTTAAATATACTTATTTTAAAGGGTTACTTATTTAATCCATCTGGAGTGCAAGTTAAAGCTTATAAACTTTCACATTTGATGATTTATGAAAGTGAACTATAACTTTTATAGATTTATGAAGTTCAAAGTTGGTCGTTGGCTCCAGAGAGAGGGCGCTAGTAGTTATGCCCAGTGTATGGATCCTTGATTCATGCTGCAAAAAAATGCATGGAAATGGTGTGTCTCCCTAAAAACATTTACAAGAAACCAGTCTATATAGAAATGGAAGCTGGACCTTTAAAACAAATTCCAGCGGTAACTTTATTTGCCATTTTCTTCATTTTATAGCCGATGGTAGAAATTGTAGACCCCTGCATTGAAAAGATAAAGAGGTAAGGATCACTATGGTGAAATGAGAATCAGTAAATCTGTTAATATTGACCCTTTTGAAGAACAACTTATCACACACCAATGCACGTCCCCAATCATGCACATCACATGGTACGGTTTAGTTGGAAGGAAGGCATACACATTGCATTACAACGGTGCACACAGGTGTGCTTGTCCCATCAGCATTTAGTGAAAACGGGACCCAATAATTTTCACAAACATAATTTTTAATTTTTTGGTTAAATCAGTTATCACAAAGGAAAACAATTTTCAATGATCTATGTGATTGCAACTTTATGTAAAAATACTAACACTATTTAATAGACACCCCCCCCCAATCCCAAATAAAAAATATATATAAATGAAAAATAAAAATAAATAAATATATATAACTCATATTGTTGTAAATAAAGCACTGCTTTGGTTTTAAAAAGAGCGGGTGATCTAAATGAAGTTTTTCCCATCAGACATCTTGAAGTTAAAACAAATGTTAACTGAAAAAAATAAAATAAATAAAATTACAGGTGTGGGGGGGGGGGGGGGTCACTGGAAAACATAATTAAAGTTAACAAAGAATTCAGTAAGTAGGTTTTGCTTTTTTATTACTCAATCTCAACATGACAAAAATAACATGACACATATACATCAATCCTCCAAAACAAAAGCCTTAAAATTTAAGACAAAAGTAGAAACCCATTGTTGAGAAGGTGACTTGAATAAATTTAAATATGTTTTAGGCATGACACCAATTTCTGGGCCCAATTTCATGGCTTTTCTTACCACCAAATTCTGTGCTTATGATCACCCATTCTCTGGCGCCAAATTTCTGCACTAGCTGTGTAAGCAAAGAATGCATCATACATGGGCTACAGATGCAAACACAAGCAAAAAATCCCTGCGTAGGCGTAAAATCTGCTTAACAAAAGCGAGGAATTCCCTGCTTCCATAAGTGCTGATTCTTTGCTTATGGTAAGCAGAGCCATAGAATTGAGCCCTGATTTCCTCGGTTGTGTTGGTTTCTCAGAGCTGAGAAACCAAAAATATTCCATTGAAAATTTGATACAGTCCAAAATCGAACTGCGCCTGGAACGCTTCGGACAAACTGCAGTTGCCCCCCAAAAAGACTTGAAGCTTTTGCATGGTGGTAAAAAATTGCAAGTAGGGTACAGTAGGGTACAGTGATAAAACCAATGGGGTAAACTCTTGGCTCTGAAAAGAGCCAGGTAGTCACTTGACTTAAATTTGTTCTCCAGCAGACGATCAGAGCAGACGGGTTGTAATAACAAGTTACCAAATGGCTCTGCTTTTTTCAGAGCAAACACATACCTGCACTGCAAAAACTCAGAACTTGGGTGTTAAATTTGAAACCATGGGTGTTAATTGTCACGTATAGATGCAAAAAATGAATCACAATTTACATCTTAGGGTGTTAAAATAACACTAATATCTGCCAACACAACTACCTTGGTATTATTTTAAAACCATGGTGTTAATTCTTATTCTCTGTTGGGTAGGCTATATGACAACACCATGATGTCAATTTTAAAACCAGAGTTTTTGCAGTTTGAAAGAGATTACCTCAGGGTGTCACTGCAACACAAACCTAATTATGTGGAATTATGAGCAAAAATGGCATTGTAAATGCATAGAAGTAACACAATTACTAATCCTCCCAAAAATTATTTAAACTGTGGTGTTAAATTTGACACCATGGGTGTTGTCACATATAGATATCAAAACAGAATCAACATTTACACCACAGGGTGTTTAAGATAACAGTGATGTCTGTCAAAACAATTTCATTGTGTAATTTTAACACCCTTAGATGTTAATTTTATTTTTCTCTTTAGTATCTATGGGACAACACCCATAGTGACAATTCTAACACCAATGTTTTTGCGGTATACAAAAGATTACCTCAACACAAACTTGTATAACTACTTGTAATTAGATAAGTTTCAACCCCGAATTAAACAAGTTTTATTGTTAAAGCTCACTGATAGAAGTGCATAATTACTCATCCTTCTAAGAGTTATCTCCAATTGAACAGTCAAAGTCAAGCTATGTGAATTTCAAGACCAAAAAAACAATTGTTGTTTATTTTGCACTTGTAATAACCATTACAAAACCATGACAAATTCAAAGTAGTTTTCATTGTTTCATTAAACAAACCTGACGACGGTTTTGATGAAATTACCATAGGTATGGTGTACGTTGGTGGGTTGTCAATTTGTACTATTTAATTTTATAGCAGAGAAATGAAAATTATGAAGAGTTTCCGTAAAGTTTCAACAACTATAAAAACACTTTGCCTAAAGACCAATTATGCAATTAAATGTAAGTGTACAGGTTCTAAATTACAGAGCTTACATTAGGTCTCAGGCCGCCTTGAATTTTATCTTTGAGAGGGCAAGGCCATTTTCATTTTTCATTTTTGCAAATTGCACTTCCACTGGAAATTCGTAAAGTCAATGTGAGGCTCTTGAAGGGGCGCCAAGGCCAAGAACAGGGCAACAGAGGCAAAGGCCTCCATGGCCTCTGTGCTTCAAAAGCTCTACAGCACAACAGCAAAACTGAAAAAACAGACAAAATATATATCATTAATTTTGATTGAGATACCATACATATTATTATTTTCAGGGACACACTGCCTTGGATTGGGCGCTTTGGGCTTTAAAAAGCGTTTGTTATGAAACGAATATGGTTGGAAAGATGCTTAAAAAAAGGAGAATATAATCATCCACACAAAGTAGCCTCAAAATTGTGTGGTTTTCTTTTTTCTATACTCCTTGAATTAAAAAAGTCTTCAATTTTGTGGAACATAATTTCTGATTCCACAAAATCGCTGGCCCTCTCAGTTCACGAAGTAAAAAGAAAACCACACAATATCAAGGGATAATTGTGTGAATCATTATATTCTACTTTGAAAACATTTCTCCAACCATTTTAATATCATAGCAAACGCTTTTATAGCCAAATCCAAGGCAACATGTCCCTTTAACCTACAAACTACAATCTTAGCAATACTTAAAATGTAAGTGGCTAAAAAAATGCAGTCTAAACACCAAATTGAATTCTCCCCAATTCTAAAGGCCACATCGCATAGGGCAATTTACAGGCAACCACTCCAAGAAGAACAAACATCCACATTTTAGTTTCAATATAATTTTCTTGGGACAGTAAGACAGTGTTAGAAATCTGTCTGTTGTTCAACCACGGAGGTCTTTTTTTTGCATGCAGTGCAGTTGGTTTCCTCCAGGTTCCCTGTACACATTGCCCTGAGAAACATGGCCCTTTTTTAGAGCTGTTTGGAGGAAAAACTTTCATTAAAAAGTTTGCATTTGCAAAGTAATTAAGAACTACATAAAGAATTATTAGCACTGCAATAACTCATTGTTAGGTTTTTGGCTGTAGTCATCGCTAATGGCACAGATTGTTTGAGTTCTTTTCAAAATTCTGTGTAGTGTGTACTGTGCTATTGGAGTTGGCAGTGCCTGAAGAGCAATTAGGGCTTGAACAAAACCATCACTGTGGTCTTCAATGCACATGTATATTAGTATGATATCTTTAAAATAATTCTAAATGTTTGCTCTTTGTTTTGATCCAGGCTGATTTTCAACATTTCACTCATGACACCGGAACTATCGGAACAAACTTGTTGAGGCCTGTTGTAACAACCAGTTAAATTGATTAATGAAGATGAACATGTTCTTACTACATGTAACAAATAAAGACAATTGAAGTACTTAAGATGCAATTGTACACTCAACTGGAAATAAGATACTTTCTCAAGGTTCTGTACATACTGCACTCCAAACTTGGTTCTACAGGAGTCAAGAAAAGTGCTCCGCTCAGTGCCCAATATGTGAACCCAGAGAGTTCAAAGCGGCACGCTCCATTTTAAATATCAAAGTGCCTGGACTTGAAGCTTCACCATAGGAAAGCCTCTACCTGTACTCAGTTCAGAATGATCGCCACATGGAATCTTGAAAATTACTCACACACATTGACTCATCCAAGCCAGCAATTTTGAAGAAGTCATAATAGTCACAGAAAGTCAAAATACTCAGTTCTATCTCACCACCACAAAGAGTCGCGCATGGCCCCAGGCTCAATTTTCAAATATCAGAGCCAGTAGTTGAAACAAGTAAATATGTTCAACATAAGACAAGGATGCTTCACAAACCAAGGCTTCACTTGCAAGCAACTGTTCCAACAGTTAACTCAACAAGCATTACCTTGTAACTCGCCACATGAACTCAATAACTGTTTCAATAACTGTTAACCCCACAAACATCGCCTAGTACGATAGCCACATGGACTCAGAGAGTTTTGCAGGTCATTATTAAATCTTCATACAAGAAACTGACCCAAAGAGATACTCAACAATCAGTGCTTGGTACTCGCCTGAGAGTTTTGCAAATTATTCTTCAATCTTCAGACAAGACACTGTTTCTAACAACCGTTAACTCAACAAACATCGCTTGGTACTCGCCTGGAGAGTTTTGCAAAGTATTCTTCAATCTTCAGACTAGAGACCGATTCAACAAAAGTTACCCCAATATACATCACTTGGTACTCACTACAGGAACCCACAGAGTTTTGCAAGGTATGCTGAATTTAAATTCAAAGTCCTGGAACTTGAGTTGTGGAGATTATGGACAATTAAAAACCAAAGGTCCTACCATCACTAAAACTAATTACTCTGTGTATGAAAGTTTTAGGCACATGATTTTTTCAGCTAATGGAGGGAATGTTATTTTCTTTTGCTGAATACCATTCCTTACCCATGTGAAGTACGCAATCAATCCAGCCTTGAATAACATACAATATTTGGTGAATGTTGTCACAATTTCTAATAAATGTGTAAGTTTCCATAATCACTCTTCAGCCCAATCTTGCAATACAACTCAACGGATTGTCGAAACTGACAACTAAGTTTTGTCTCATACCATTCTCTTATAGGTCTAATGAGGACCTGCCTATCACTACATACATGTACAAGCTTCTGATTGATAGTCAGCAGTAAATTCCTTCAAGTTGTAAGTATCTTCTTAAATCATCAATTATTTACTTTGTATGAAGATTGATTAAGTATTGTGTATACTGATAAGAAACATACTGGTTATTCTAATGTCCCTGTAGTTGAATGTTGAGTGATTTAGTGCTTGTGAATCTTTTGTACAAAAGGGCAGTGGAATGAATTCAGACACAAGCCTTAAATTGTACAACCTAGCAATTGTTGTGGGTGTCCTTGCAGTAACAACCTTTAAAGTTTACACCATAGAAACAGTAACTGGAAAACGCTGATAAACAAATCATTTATCAGCGCAACTCTGCTGTGAGGCCATTAATTGCACCAGCAAAGCAATTTTATGATGTTGCATTATTTACACATGTGGCAAAATGATATCACTTGATACGCGTGTACGGCAAAATATGCTGAACAGATATTATGTATGTCATTTAGATCGAACAATACAAAATCTAGAAATGCTCAAGGATGTTATTATTTTTACAATACTGGGTGTCATGTGCGATCGTTTTGGATACACAATTGTGTTACATGTTTTTTTTAAACATATGTACATCAACATCAAAACACAGAATGCCAACATCAGAGTTCTCAGAGGTCTATTTCTATGGTTTACAGTTCACACACACCAGTGTACTTGCTTTCTATGGTTGATACTATCACGAACAAACCTTTTCATCATAATATTTTTGAGCCTATGTGCAAGTCTTACATTTTAATGATCCATTTCTTTGTCCCTTTTCTTTCAGACTACATGAAGAACTGGATTCGACAATCCTTCCTTGCGTGTGATGTACATGTAATAGTGCATTTTGAACAGTTAGACTGACTATTCGTTAAGCACTGAGCACCGATGTGATAAGCACTGAGCACAAAACAATAGATTGTTATTCTTGTTGGTTTGCAACTTTTAACGTTCAATTTGGGCAAATGTTTGTCATGGTAAAGGACTCGCTTGAGATGAGAAAGCGACTGCCATAAACAGAGCCACCGGATTGACATGTGACTCCTGATGAAACAAAAGGAAATTATCATCCATGAGAACTGTGTAGTGATCTTTGATTCTTATGCATCAGAGAAGGAATATTGACAGACTTACATTAAGCAAGTTGAGATGTTCCCCCATGTCAGGTTCTTTGAAGAATCCCGGTTTACTGCTCTCAACACAGCCATCAATGTCAGCCATCACAAGACGAGCTCCATGGAGGGTGTTCATACATGTGCAGTTCTACTCCAATGTCCTCCTTTGCTGGCTGTTTCCCTTTTGAAGTTTGCCGTAAAAAGAATTGGTTGACTCTGATTGACCATCAACAAATTCAGCATTGTTCTATCAGCACTAAAGCCAGCTGCATTCAGCCTGGTGATGTTCCTATCCTCTGCACATCTGATGGCTGTTCTCCTAAAGGGTGATCTGATCATCCTTCCAAATGAGGTTTGCCTGCTAAGTTTCTCATCAAAGGACTGTTTGTTCAGCTCTCCACATGTTCATCAACACACCATGATCAGCAGTGGACTAGTTTCATTCCAGCTTCCCTCCAAGTGGAGTGTGCGTTCAGTAGTTCTTGCTGGACTGATCGCAGTTGCTCATCATGCAGCCAGGATATCCATCAGCTGTATTGAGATAAAGGTAACAATCTTTTATTAAAGCGTGTTTACTTCCCGGAAGAATATTTTATTGTCTCTCCTCCCTTTATTAATCATATGGACTTTTCCAAACCATGACTTGGGTTTGTGCTCCTATTTGGGCTCAGTCAGTGTTTTTGAAAATGTAGACTTTTGGAGCATGACTTGACAATGTAGACAATCCTTAAGCACAAGCCCAAGCCCAAACTGTAGTTTAGAAAAAAATACACAATCCTCCATTTATTCTTGACTTGTCATCAACACATGTTGGCTCTTATAAGACTAGATGTCAAGCCCTCATTAGCTGAAAGTGGTTGCTCCAATTAGGCAAGGTCAGGCAATGTCAACCGGACACTCTCGAACTTGCCATATAAAATATATTAAACTTTGCAAACTTCTGCCGAATAGTGCTCCAAAGTATCCTGTTTGCTTTCGATGCTATATACATCATTTTTTTATAAAGGGAAGAGTCAAATCATACATTTTGCTGAAAAACATTTTGATAGTATTTGATTATGTGCATCATATAAAGTTTTTTTAAGAACATGCAAAGAAAAAAGTTGGACAGGAACACACTCAAAATGTTGAAAAAGCTGAATGTTATGTAATTTTTAAGGTTTCCTCGTGTCGAATGACTCTTTTTTATTCTTGATGTGATGTAATCTGTAGATTTAAACAGTTTAGATTTTCTTCATGTTCAGTTGTGGATAATTTTTTTGAATAGTTTTATTAAATGATTTCCAGGTATGTCTATCCAAAACGTTTTTGAAAGTGTGTGTGTTTAATACTTTTGTAACTCCATCTCTTGTACCAAACATTATTTTAGCAGTGATTTTGCATCTTTCCCTCATACACCAACATTGATAATGTTAAAAACACAACCGCGTAATTTTTTTGTAAAACATCCTTTATTATTTGTATTCAGCAGACTGTCCTTTCAGCTGAGTGAGGGCAGCGTCCAATTTCAATGAGCTGCAAATATTGCTAACTAAACTTTCTGCTTGGCAAAAATGCTCAAGATACCAGTTACAAATGGTACTTGTTACATGCATAATTTGTTTGGGTGCTAAGCTGTTTTGCTTAAAGCAACTCTATGAAATAGGGCATTGGACTTTCACTTCTACCATGACCTCTGTTACACATGACACTAATTTCATAGACCTGCGTTTGAAGCAGAATCATTGGCAAAAGCACAGACCAATTTTGCTTACAAGAAATAGATTACAAACCCAAATACCATGTTGCTTTACCTCCTGTGACAGGTTTCCTGCAAGATTTTGCTGAACAGAAATTTGTTGAGCACTATAGTGTCTGCTTGTGTCTGAAGTAGGACCATGGTCTTTGCCATGGTGGCTCATCAAGAATTATTAATAATTTTTTTACCCCAAAACATTTCCAATGAAAAAATAACTTTTGCAAAAAGAAGATGGCCTTGTCCCTTTCAAGAATTTAAAAACTTGTAGCAGATCTAGCAGTGTTCTGTGTACTTAATGTTTGTTGTGCCAAACATTTTCAAACTAGGGGGTTCATGTATTTATGCACTATTTTGTTGATAAGCCCTCACATAATCCTTGGTATTATGTATATTTAAGAGTTCAGAGTTGCCCAAGCACAATTCTGGGCTTTTTTCTTTTAAAGTCCTACTAGTATGCATTCTCATAGCCTGTTGTTTTTTAATGACATTTGTGACTGTCCACCAGCGCTGTTTGTCATGTTTGACCATAGCTGACAGGAAAATGGTTAAGCATGGAAAAAAAAAACAATAACCCAGTGAAAAACAAAACAAAACAAATTTTATATTTTTTTACTGCAAAATAAATAACCAGTGTATGAAAACTGACTGCATGCAGTCAAGTCACACACAAGTTCAAACCTGACACTTGTAAATAAGTATTTTTTCTTGGACAACAAAAGAATGCGTACCTTGAGCTTTCTGAAACCAGCTTAAATTTTGAGTAGATTGAGCTTCATACAGTGTGAATACTCTTTACTTGTGATATGAAGTGATCAAAGAAACACATTTCTTTGTATCTTTAAAAAGAAACTACTAAAACCTCAATGCTTGTCAGATCAAACTAATAAGCATTTTGGGTGTGCAATCAATCCCTGGCAAAACATAAAAACATTCTAGTTTTTTGATATCTATTTTAAATACAGCCATTTAATTAGGACAAATTATCACAGTTTGGTTTAATGTGACTCGAATTTAGAAAAATGAGAGGACTGGAATGAATGTAGTCTTTCATGAGAAAAAAAGATGTAATACATGTGTACCTTAAAAACTGTGTAATCCAGATATTTGTGTTTTTTTTTAAATTGTGTATGCACTGGATTTCAGTTTAAAAAAACATCAAAAACCAGGCAATTTGTCCCAGTGCTTGGAACCATCCTACTTACACTAAACATGCTAAGTAAGTTTTCATTTATCTTCTCTTTAACCTCAGATTATACAGTGCGTCTGCGTCTTTAAGCTGACTTTGATACAAGTCCTGGTGTTTCAAGGCTGTGTTTCTTCTGCAAGATGTCTTCAAGTTGTTTCTGATACAGATGTCATTGGTTCCTGATACAATGAAACCTGCAGCAAGAACGGTGAGGAACAGTAGTTTGATTTATAAGAACTTAGTTATATTGAAACAAACTTTGGCCACCAGTGAAAAATGCTGGTTTTGAAAAATGTAAGAATAAATGATTTGTAGGGCTTCCCAGTTGTAGTCAACATAAGCAGCCACTTTAAACAATTTGTTATTTTATTTTGTTTTGAATGCTGCTCAAAATTATTATTAAATTTTATTTTATAAGTAATCAAAAATTACACAAGGTGTTTTAAACAAAATTTGCAAACCACTGGAACAGTGTTCAAATGTACTGGTCATTGCTTCTTTGCGTCGTTCTTTTTGGTCATTTAAATTCAATATTGGAAAATCATTTGTGAAATTTGTGTAACTTAGTTGATACTTTGTAGAATTGTTGGTTTCCTGAAGATTTGTAGAGGTAAAAAAATGGTTGTCAGCAAGAAACCTGTAAATAAAAGTCTGAAAAACACCCTCAAACAATAAAACTATGTTTACAATGGAGTCCGATATAGGCCTACTCACTAAAGGCCCATGGGTTATTACTTGATACACATATTTAAAGTAACAAACCAAAAGGGAAAATATTGAGTAAATTTTAAACATTTTTTGCTTGCTCAGTTGGTAGAGTGCCATCACATTAATCTGGAGGTCCCAGGTTCAAGTCCCACTCTAGTCAACTTTAGGGTTCAACCCCAAATTATAAATTTGCAGAAACACATTACAGAATTAGTCCCAAGTCAGAAAAAAGTCTGATTATCCACAGGGGCACAATGGGGCAATTGGCTCTAGTCATGTATGCCCCATGGTCTGTGCCTTAGTGCCCCTTGAAATGTTCCTGGCGATGTTTTTGTGTTCATCACATAGGTGCCCTTTACTAAGGAAGAACTGCCTTGCTCTAACAAATATGAAATAACAGACCTGCAACGAGGATTCTCATCA
>JAUELU010104275.1:0-11150 GCA_032357145.1 Evasterias troschelii | reverse complement strand
CCCCCCCCCCCCCCCCCCCCCCCCCCCCCCCCCCCCCCCCCCCCCCCCCCCCCCCCCGCGAGAAGTCCAGTGCATAACCGTGACTGATTGTATCGAGCACCCACCTGTCGAGGGTGATCAAAGCCCAGGACCGAAGGCGGCCTCCTAAGGGTCCGACAGTGGAAGGCTGCAACGAGTTTGTCACATCATTTACGCCAGCCCCCGAAATAGCGGGGGCCGGGCACCCGAGCACCATGGCTGGATTGGGGCCTTTGTTGTCCGGTGATGAACGACTGAGTCTGCGCGGGCCGTGCACCCAAGGTGTTGTCAGAGCGGCCTCGAAAATTACCACGGGCAGGCTTCAGCGGTTGGCGGCGGGGAATAACGAACAGTGTCTTGTTCTTACCCCGACTTGCTTTGGGTTCAGGGTTTGAAGGTCTCTTGAGATTTATTTTCTCAGTTGCCTTCAAACGTTTCGCCTCAGCGTGCATAAACTCCTCAAACTTACCCGCAAAAAGATCGGGGGCCCATCAGTGGAAGGTCCTCAAATCTTTTGCGGGCGCCCTGTGACGGAAGAAAGAGTGCATCGAGCAGATTTCCCCGGCTGGCTATGTGGTCAGGAAAACACACGCGTGAACTGGTCAAGCACTGTGCGTAGACCACGGTCGAGGCAATGGAAGGTTGGGGTTAACAAATCCGCTGGTACTGCCGAGTCGGACAGCCCGACACTAAATACTCGGTGAGGAGAAGCAGGAAGGAGGTTGACCGCATGCCCTGGCGGGAGGCCGAGTCCACTTTCTTCTGAACGTCCTCGAATTTGCCGCGAGTCTTGTCGGCAAAGGGCTTCTTGAAAGTCGTGGAACCCGTACCCGCTGCTAACTTGTCTTTAGCAGAGTCGGAAAGGGAAGGTGTGGTGAAAAAAATTATTGAAATCCGCGGTAGGGAAACGATAATACAAATTTTCTCGTTTAGAGAAGGGGTGATATTTGCCGCTAGCCTTCATGATAGCGCAAATGCGTTCCACACAAACCTGGTCCAATGGGAGCATCGGGAAAATGTTGACTGGTCACTGCACGGCCTGGGGGCCCGTATAAGAGCCCGTCCCGATGTTCGGTGGGGATCACCACTGAATCGGGGGGACATGGGTTCAATATTCCCGCCGAATCATGCAGGCCAGCCGTATTAGACTGCCCCGTGATCGGGGGTGGAGCGGGGGGAGTAGCGATGCCCGTGTCGGGGTTACGCTTGCTACCTTGCCGTCCTTTTTTCGGGACAACCATGGCACAGGAAATTTTATTTTTAGCCTTATCGGTTATTCCTGGTCGTTTGGTGGTCCCGTGTATGACCGAAGAAGGAGACCGGGTCTGGTCCCCTTTCCGGCCAACGGAACTGCTAGCGCCCACAACGCGCTGCTGTTGGTGCTGGGCAGGAGCCGGCTGGCTAAATAGCGGGGTCACGCTATCAGCGCAGTCACTCGAAAACTCGGTATGTCCCGGGGGAGGAGTCTTTCCCCTGTTAGCGGACAAGCCGGATTTCCCCAAACGCTTCATACTTCAACTCAACAAGATGCTTCACACGAAAATACGAGTACAAACACACTACAACTCGTCTAGGTTTTTTTATTTAACTTCTACAAAAATCTTCTCTAGCAATTATAACGGGAATTCACAGTAAAAATCAGGAGCTTTGATTAATACGTCCTACTCGACCTTGCCGCTAAAAGAAAAGAGGAAGCTCACGAGGCGTACATGCCGCGGGGCACTGTGGGTAACGGCAGACGGCGCCGTTGTAGGCTATATAAAACTCTTAGCGGTAAATACCTGCCGGTAATAGGAACATGCAAATGTAGTTGCTCTACAGGTAAGTAGAGTGACGTAGACTATTACGTTTTTAAAGTTCAGTGAGACAGGTTTTAAGATTTTTACCTCGTCCATGACAGTTCAAAATTTCACTATTAATTTCTATAAAAACACCACCCTAATGCAAACTTTTAGAACAAGTACAGTGTATCTATCAACAGAGCAATTTATTTAACGTGCATTTCCTGGCTTCGGCTGTTAATCTTTTGCATTCTGATGTTTCACTGTTCGCCACATGAACTGGGGTAATCAAAACATGCTTTTGTTTTCCAACAGCAGTATTTCACTGAGGGTTTTACTGCTCATCCCAGTGGTGGCTATTTCTCGGAATATGCCTAATTGCTAGGGTCAGGGATGCCAGTGACTCTTTCCTTCAGAGCCTGAAAAAAATTTGCTGCAGGAGGAAAGGCGGTCACCGCGCCCTCATCCCCCCCCCCCCACTCAGACCCCAAAACAATAAAAAACATAACAGCTATTTTTTTAATAAAACATAAAGAACTAGGCCTATTTCACATTATTGTAGTTGTACGTTATTGTTGCCAAGCATATACATGATATAAGGCAAAAAAATAAAAAAATATAAAAAAAATTAACGAAAAAAAAACGGAATAAAAATTCGGCAAAAAAAACATCGAAAAAACATCATCTAAATTTTCCTTGTCTTCTTGCGACTTGCAGCAGTTAAGCAGCTTCTCTTTCAACATCCATAATGACTCAATGGTAACGCCAAAAACTCAGTCGGTATGTCTCCTGTTCCTTGCTCTATGGTCTCAATGGTAACGCCAATCGTACGCGAAACAAAATTCTCACAGCGATTTCATGTACGGTCCAATACCATACGGCACCACGCACACATTTGACAGAAAAGTCTAGTCCACTCAATACTTCCGGCTTGAGGGCGCTTTCAAAACATATTATCATTAAACACGAGTCGCTCCAAGCGAGCGCCAGACAATCTGTTTTCATAATTAAAAATATATTTTCACCGGCCAGATGAAACACTGAGCGCCGGAAAAATTGGGGGAAAATTTGAAAAAGCCGGAATTCCAGCAATAGCCGGAAAACTGGCATCCCTGTAGGGTAGACCAGGGGTAAAGCGATCCAATGAAAGGGCCTACCATTATTCCCTGTGAATGCTCCGGGGGAATAGACTATTGTAGTCAAGTAGTGGGTTATTAATATGGAACAACCTACCTGGACGGGCTTAATACTTTGGGAAAGAGATTTCTAAACGTAGAGCATTTTTAAACCCATCTTTTGTTGCTAAACAGGTACAGATAATGTTGAACACCTACTTTAATTGTAAGTTTCTGAGCATTTTTAAGGTTAACAGCAAGCATTTTCATGTTCTCACTTTCATCATGGTAAACCTAGAACAGAGTATTTGAAACATTCTGCAGCTATACATTTCCCCAAAGGGTACGATGACCAAAGCCAACCATACAAAACAACTTACCAGCACCCAAATCTTGCCAGCCAATGTACATTACATGTAGCAATGGATACTTCCAGACATTTTTCCCATGCTGAACTCGTTTCTCCCATGAATATGGCGTTTTTTATTTTATACACAGAAATGATTAGGTCATGTAGTTCTTGTGCTATTTGTGTGTTACTCTTACACTCTTATGATGTCTACATGTAGTAGGTAGGACTTGATATATGTAAATTTAGCCCTCTGTTCTTTCTGTAGTGGTAGTCCACCGAAGTGATCCTTTTGTAGCACTACATGTTATGTATGCTAAATATGATTGGTGTGTGGATAAACCAGATAAATGTTTTTTATAATGTTAAATCCCTGTAGTATATATATTATTTATGGATGACTGACAATAACTATCCACAAAAAACAACTTATCAGCATAGAAATGAATTGTTCTTGACATTGTCCCATGCCTACTAGGGCTGTCCATGCATTAACGCTATGCAATCTCTTAAGTTTTACATCTGCACAGTGAAAAGTTGAAATCAAATACAAACTTCATTCATGTCATTTATTTATGTGTTATTCCTAATGGTGTCTAGGTAGGATTTATTGAGATAATGAGATTTTTGTTTATTCTGTAGTGATTGGTCACTGGAGTGATTCTTTCGTAGTTCCATGCCGCATGTCTAACTGTGCAGCCAGTGTTTACTGAGATTTTGTCTTGCTTTTTTTCCCAGGAGTATGTATTCCTAATTAAACTTAGCTTTTAAATTAGGTTTATAATGCTTTTCAAAAACTTTCTGTAGGGCAACAATAGCCATTGTCCCATGCATAACAGCAGTGGGATTGCTATTTTCAAGGTCTCGCCAATAGTTAAACCTAAGGAGCATTAGAATTTCCTATTGGTTTCAATAAACATAACACCTGGCTATAATAAATATTTTGTCAAATGCCTTTTTTTTAGCATACTTGAATTTTTGACCCTTTGGTCGACACATATTTCACATTATTTTGAAACACCCAAATTAGCCTACTGGTATCTAAACCTTTCCCCAGATAAATTCTTGACAGATGTGAAGAATCTGTGAGCCTTGTGCATGTCATCCAACAACTTAGCTATACCTTGGTCGTTCTCGTCAAACCAGTCTTGGTGTTTATGTTTGACAAAGCCGAGAATGCCAGATGCATTGCTGAAAGCGACCTCTTTTACTCCTTCCAAGATTTTTCAACATCAGTGATTTTATTTTCATGGTCACAAATCGCGAGATGAGCTACTAGCTGTTCTCAAAACCATTCAGAGCATATCTGATGAAGACAGTGCAGAGAGCTAGAGCTACAGTATTAATGATCAAGGTTTTGGTATCCAAGCTTAATTTCACACTTCTTGTAATGCTACCAGTGTTTTGCGATATCCTCCCAAAATCAAAAGGCCTCTGATATGCAACAAAATCCTTTAAGTGGACCTAGCAAAGCCAACAGATATTGTCAACGTTTTTCAGAACAAACAAATTACAAAAATACAGAGATCATTAATGTTGACAAGATATGGAATCCAGCAAATTATGACCCACCAAAGTCAGTCTGCGTTGTCAAAGGTGTAAGGTGTATACCAAATAAACTTCAAAATTGTATTACAACAGAACAACACCAGAGATGCACAACAAAAGACCAAGTTTGGGTTCAAGTTTTCAACCCAGTTTTTGATGTCATCATATCAGAAAGTGACCACTGATTTGTCTAAAGGAGCTGTGCTATTATGACCAGCTTCATGCCTTTACCCAGAAATGAAAAGCTTCCTTGATACTGAAATTGTACACAAATTTGGGGAAGTGTTTGATGCAAACTTGAAAGAAATTCATGAAAATAGATATTTAATTCTGCAAGCAAAGTGTCTCCAAAAACAAAACTTTACAGATACCAGGAAGACAGCTCCCCAAAACTTTTTAACAGTTAATGCATTATTAGATCCATGTAAGTTTTTTTAAACCAAGGTAATCCCTCTGGCGAAAATTGCAGTGGCAACTCTGGAATCAATGCAGTGCTGTGAGTGTACCTGTTTAAGTTTGAAACTAGTGAAAACACATCTTCGAAACACAATGTCGGATAAACACTGTGATCTTTGCATTCTTCATATTGAGTGAGAAAGGACAGAATTGAGGTATTGCAGGTCACCACAAGATCCTCAAATCTTTCTTTAAAGGGACACGTTGCCTTCGGATTGGGCGCTTTGGTCTATAACAAGCGTTTGATGTAAAATGAACATGGTCGGAAAGATGTTTTAAAAGTAGAATATAATAATCCACACAAACATTCCTCAAAACTGTGTGGTTTTCCTTTTAATCGTGAACTAACACAGTCCGCAATTTATGGGGGTCAAGATTTTGACTCCCATGAATGGCCGACGTGTTCCTACTAGTGTTATTTCCAGTCGTAAAACGTTGATCCGCAGAGTGCTGCTGTGATGTGCCGTGTCTATGTCCTCATCCCTCCTGTCCACAATAAACATTTGGTATAAACAACACTGGTTGTTTCTATCGGTTAGTCCCATGACAGTTTTCTTACCCTGATTGACGAGGTTTCTTCTTTTTGGACACATCTTAAATCTGTTTTTTGTGGCGATCCATTTTGACATGTGAGCGGTGTAGGTGATTACATACACGTTCATACAAACCGAGCTACCTGAAGCTACGCCGCGTATTGGCAGAATAACCAGCCACATATTCCGAAAATATAATACATGCAACACAGGGAAGAGGACAAATGAGCCATATTATACTCACCTCCCTGTACTGCATGTGTTCTATTTTTCAGAATATGCGGCTGGTTATTCCGCGAATACGCAGCTGGCAATTTCGGGCCCAATACTGTGCTAGCTTCAGAGGTACAGAATGGTACAAACGTATGTTACCCATTGTTCATCTGATAGGTTCACAAGGCCACTGGTTAGGGCAACAGCCTAACTACTGTTCATCGCGCATTTTGCCATTACATGGACGATGGTATTTACGGCTGGAAATACATATACGTTTTGCGGGAAGGATGTCGAGGGGTCAGAGGCCAATGTTGTTTTTTTAATCTCCATTCACTAATTATTACACATTAAAGGTGTTTTATTGCAAGAACAACTCTTAATGAGGATAAGGAACACATCAAAACAGTAAAATTTCATGAGATTTGAAGGCAACTTGTCCCTTTAAGCAAGCCATGAGAGAACAGAAATTTCAGCAGAGGCAAGGCCTATTTTAGGTATGCCAAACTGTCAGCTGCAGAAATACAAGACTAAAATGTGACTATTTTGCCTTTGAAATATTTAAAGAGAAATGGCTTCACATAAATGTGCCATTTATTATATTTTGGGGAAATATAATGCTTTTGGGGGATTAGTTAATTAGAAATTAGTTATTAGTTATAAATTGGTTAATCAACTAGTTATGAATTAGTTCTGAGTTATATGTTTTTAGTTTAATCCTCTTATCTAGTAGAACAAGTCTTAACTTTTAAAATTGATTTGGGATTAAACACAGAAAAAGTTGACTAGAGCGGGATTTGAACCATGACGACCTCTTTACAACCCTGTGCTTTACTAACTAAGCTATCTATGTTGGCAGTCTCTCTATTTTGTCAATATCTTTGTTCGGGGGTATTCAGAAGCCATACAATCGTTAACTGCCATGTAGCCAGGAATCACACCCAAAACATTACTGCCGAGCGGTAGTACGAGCTGGCCCACGCCTCAGTAGGCTTCCAGGGCGTGGCGTCAGCAATTGACTTGATCCCATCCGCACAGACTGAGTCGAGAGGTAGGATCTGGAAGACTGAACGGGGAGGCTACTGCAGTTCCGTGTGTCTCTTTAAAGACTGGCGTGCTGGAGGGTCATTCGCTGCCGGTGTGCTCTCCTCTGACAGTAGATGGAGGGCCATGTATCGCTGGACCAGACGTAACTGGGTCTCAAAAGCCGAGAGTCGGCGCACGTCTGGTATTCCCTCTGACTCATCATCAGACAGGGATCCAGGATCCTCACTTGCGCGCGAAGAGTGGGAGGTAACCAGTTGTACATCGCATGTCTCCTCACACGGAATGTCAGGTGTCTGATCACGCACGTTATCGCGTGTCACTGTACATGCATTATTGCGTGTCTCATCTTCCCCGCCCTTGTGCATAGTCCGTGCAAAATACTCGGGAGGAGGGGCGGTTTACTTAGCGACTGTACTGTACTTGTGTGCCCATGGCAACCGAGTCACAGTACGACACACCGAACTCGCCTGACGGATGAACGCTGATGCTCGGTGCCGTTGGTAGCGGTCTGTTCTGCGTCTGGGGAAGACTGAGCTGATCACCCCGGTGGCTCCACCTGACATAGCAACCAGAGAGGCCGAGATGAAGGGGAAAGCCGCCATAAAGTCGGCCTGGGATACTGAGTCGTCCTGGCGGCTCGTTTTCCCACTACGACTGGGGATCTGCCGCGAAGAAGGAAGAAGAACGGGTGATCGTTTTCTTCTTCTTCTTCTTCGCAGTGGTAAGGGCTTTGTTAGCCGAGGAGGGTGCAGGGCCTCTAGAGGCAAGGGGCCTGGGTGGCTCGAGGGTAAGAAACTCGAAGCTACTGCTGGTGGCGCCACGCTGGGTTCGGGGCTCGAACAAGCCTGTTTTCCCAGCAACCCCTTCCCTGCTGGTCCGGCGGTCCGGCGGGGAGAACCTTCCCCTTGTCTAGTAGTCCTTACAAAGGACTCGCTCAAGCCTGCCGATCGACCTGCAAGGCCACCAGTACTAGCAAGTCTAGGTCATCAGGTACAACTCTGTTCTTCGTGAACTGCTCGATAAGCATGCTCCAGAGTCTGAACGAAAAATATCTGTTCAACCACACGCTCCATGGCACGAAGAAAGCCTAAGCAAAAATTTTTTTTTAAATGTTGCCTTGAAAGAAAATGGGTTAAATCTGGCCTTGAAATTGACAGAGAAATCTTCCAATCTCACTGTGAAGAATATTGCACTGCACTTGAAACAACACTCTTAGAGCTGGAAAAACCACGTCTATTCGGGTCGGCGCCAAGAGAAAAGAGGAATACACATAGGCCAGGCCGCAGGGCTTCGTGGCTGGGACAAGAGAGGGGGCTGTTGCGTATATAGATTAAAATTCTTAGCGATTTTAACCTGTCGGTTAGGGAAAAATGCATTAGTAGTGGCTCTACGGGTAAGTGAGTGAAGTAGACTGTATATTTCATGTACTTTGCAATTATTGATACATGTACAACTACTGAATGCATCTCCTTTGTGTAATGATTCTGATGACATTAACCATCTGTCATCTTTGGTCATCAGGTACAACTCTGTTCTTCGTGAACTGCTCGATAAGCATGCTCCAGAGTCTGAACGAAAAATATCTGTTCAACCACACGCTCCATGGCACGAAGAAAGCCTAAGCAAAAATTTTTTTTTAAATGTTGCCTTGAAAGAAAATGGGTTAAATCTGGCCTTGAAATTGACAGAGAAATCTTCCAATCTCACTGTGAAGAATATTGCACTGCACTTGAAACAGCAAAAACAGAGTACTACCATAACAAGCTCTCAAATTCCAACCAGCGCCAACTTTTCGCACTATAGACCAACTTTTGACCGCAAATCAATCAAAGAAATTACCGTCACATGACTCGCTTGAATCTCTTACTACCACCTTTCTTTCAAGGGTTCTTCAAATCCAAGATTAAAAAGATCAGGGCACAACTTGTCAACCGGTGACATATCAGTTGATATCACCCACTTTAGCCAATCCGAGTTTAAGCCCAGTGAATCAGCTAATATCATCCCGTTTGTTGAGCTTTGCATCAAGTGCTGCATGACCAAAAACATGTTGATGCTGAACGACAGAGAAACTGAAATTCTTCATCTTCGTTCTCGCCACGTTCCACATTTACCTTTACCATCACTTCAAATAAGCGATTCTGACGTTGACCTAACACCATCTGCCAGGAGTCTCGGCGTTGTCATTGATAACAGCATCACAATGTCTCAACACGTTAGCAGCGTATGCAAAAGTGCATCGTTTGCTCTCTACAAGGCTTCGTAGATTTCTTGATCAGGCATCTACTAAAAACCTGGTGCATGTCTTTGTCACGCCCCAGCTTGATAATTGCAATTCTGTGCTCTTCGGGTTGCCAGCCTATGAGCTGGATAAGTTCCAACTTATCCAAAATGCAGCTGCCAGGCTTGTGTTGAAGGTCAAGGGGCGCTGTCACATGAAGCCAGTTCTTGGCCAACTTCATTGGCTTCCCATCAGGAAAAGGATTATATTCAAAATTATTTTCATCACCTTCAAAGCTATCCACAGTCTTGCTCCCGAATATATTAATGACATCATTACCATCCTCACCCCAACTTGTTCCCTTCGATCATCGTCAGCAATCCTACTGAAAAAATCTCCCACTATTATTATTAGGTCAAACCGTGAATGAGGGGGGAATGAGAGAAGTCTACATATATCAATTGATTTAGCTGCATAGGCAATGCACATGAGAAGAAAAAAAAAACACCGCATATTGGGCTGGCTGGCAATTTATTGCTAACATGCTGTTTTCACGAAATGTGTAAAAAGGTAAATTGGTAAACTTACAATTTCTGATCCAAGGCTAGTGGACAGAAAGGCAATTACTGCCATAAGATTGGCCATTTTGCAAAAGTATGCCAGGGCAAAGCCAAACAGTTTCGATCAGTCCAACAAGATCCAACTGAGGATGACAGTGAAAGGAGATAATGATTTCTTTGTGAGCTCTGTGCGTCGAACAAGCACAGAGAATGCAGAGCATGATGTGTGGCAACAGTCAATCCAAGTACAAGGTCAGATGATCCCATTTTTTGTTGGACACCGGCTCTGAAGTGAATATTTTGCCCATTGATCTGAATGACTCACTCAAGCTCAACTCTGCAACCAACGACAACGCGATTCCAAGGCTACTTTGGTGGCAATGGCCAAAGACATTTACAAAACACATTTACTGATTTTTAAGATTCTTGATAAAATACAACCAGTCCTCAGCAAAGAAGCCTATGAGACCCTTGGTTTACTACAGCGTGTATCCACCATGGTATAAGCCACACAGCGTATTCGAAGGTACAGGAGAATATGTCTGCAGGCCTCACTGGTTCATATTAAGCAGACAGACACAGCTATGCCCTAATGTGTGATAGCTCCCTGTGGTATTCCTTTGCCAATGCTCCCACAGCTAAAAGAGGAATTAGAGAAAATGGAAAAACAGGCCATCATCAACCGAATCACAGAGCAAACAGACTGGTGTGCACCAATTGTGGTAGTGCCCAAGAAGAACAATAAGATCAGAGTCTGTGTTAATCTTCGACAGTTGAACAAAGCTGTGGGGAGAGAGCGTTTCACAATTCCTACACTTGAGGCAATTTTTTGGATAATTGGAGGAGCGCAAGTTTTCTCGATCCTAGACGCCAAGCATGGATTTTGGCAAGTTCTCCTAGATAGTCAAAGTCAGAAATCCACCACATTCACCACTCTTTTCAAGCGTTTCTGGTTTACACCCCTACCCTTCGGTATCACATTGGCACCAGATATGTATCAGCACATTATGAGTGATCGCTTGTTGATCTAGATGGAATTAATGGATATATTTATATGGATGACACTCTCATCACCGGTGGTACGCAGGCAGCGCATGATGATTGACTGAAATCCATGCTCCAAATACTCCAGAATCTCAACAAGGAAAAATCAAAGATCGCACAACATCATGTCAACTTCCTTGGATTTCAGTTAGACAAAGATGGCATCCATGCGGATCCATCTAAGGTTGCTGCAATCATTCAAATGCCGCCACCGACTCAGGAGGAAGTGAAGAGACTCATGGGGATGACAAATTGGTTGTCACGA
>JAUELU010104268.1:0-11150 GCA_032357145.1 Evasterias troschelii | reverse complement strand
TTCAGATAGAAATAAAAGGCTTCTGGCCAGAAGTCTTTTATTATTTTAGTGAGAAATTACCTCTTTCTCAAAAACTATCTTACTTCAGAGGGAGTGGTTTCTCACAATGTTTTATACTATCCACAGCTCTCCGTTGCTTGTTACCAAGTAAGTTTATATGCTAATATATATTTTGAGTAATTACCAAACGTGTACAGTGCCTTTAAGGTTATCTGATGTGTTATTGACCCTTTGCAGACACCACGCATGTCATTTGGTCTATGAAAAAAAGTAGGAATATTTTATTGGGAACAAGGGCAAACCTACATGTACATATAGTGTAGGCTTTAATAGACTTTTCAGGCTATTTTATCACAATTTTTCTGTTTTTTCCAGGGGCATAAAAATTGGAAATCAGACTTAAGTAGGAAAATTTCTTTGTGTACATTTCAACCCCCCCCCCAACAAAAAACGGAAGACAAGATAGATGCGATGTACTTTAATTGCGGTGTGCGGGCGTAGCCCATGTTTTAGGCGACAAAGGGTTTACATGCTTACCTATCGACTCCAAAATGTATGCTTAGGAGAAGGGGGGGGGGGTCAATAACTGTGTATGGCAAAACGTACCAGACCGACCCTTTGGGAGAGGTTACATTTGCCATACAGCGAGGAATTATTGCCACATGTACAACAAAGTGGTGCTGGGTTTCTGTTTTTCTCTGTACTTTTTACTGTGGTTGTACTCAGACTCGCACTCAAAGAAGAACAAAATGCATCTTTTACTTGACTTTGACTCAAAAAAGAAATAGTATTATCTTTGAATACTGAAACTGTATCCACTGCACTGTACTCACAGAAAGTCAGTACTCGTACTAACTCATGGAAAATGCCCAAGTCATGTAATGGCATACAGTACTTGAACTTGCAATCCCACTTGTACTCATACAAAAGTACTCATACAAAAGCACTCATTACTCACATTAAGGTACTCAAAAACACGACAACGTACTCATACTCAGCGGAATCACACAGACCTGCACTTATGGACATTTCTCATTCTAGTACCAACATGGTAGTACCCGCATGGAATAACTTGAATTTGCTACTACAGGAAAATACTCATACTCGTGTTCACAGAAAAGCACTCACACTCACGCAAGCATATTCAAACCTACACAGAAAAGTATTCAATGACAACTTTGTTGTATGGCTCGGCCAACAGCAAGCAGATACTTTAGCACTCAGCATTGTGTAAGTTCTGTTTCTATAAAAAACAAACCCCTCCCGGGGGTACTAGGGGGGGGCTATCATCATACAGCATGCTGTAAGATTAACATGAGTATCGCGCTTATCCCCGCTGTGATTGGTAACGTGACAACCCACGCTAGAAATATATTACGGAAGACCTTCCATTCTACGGATTCCCTCGAGCGCACCATGCCGAGGACGAAGATCGAGCCCACCTTGCAGTGGGTCGTGCTGATTGGAATGCCGATCTTGGAGGCTGCTAGGACGGTCATTGCTGCTCCGAGCTCGATGGTGAACCCACTGCACAGAAACAAAGGAGAGGGGGAAAAAATCAATCAGCAAACTGGTAGACCCATAATAAAGGGTGCGATTGGAACCAGGCAAGATATTTATTGGTCTTTGGAAATAAATTACAAATAACAATAATAACCAGTTCTTATATAGCGCATTTTACGCTAACATCTCAATGCCCTTTACAGTCCTGTCATTGGACCAATTACATTCCTTTAATCTTTCTCAGCTCCCTGGGGAGTATACAGCCCAAGCCGCTGTGGTGCTGAGAAGGCTTTTTCAAACACACTATCAACCCTAACCCTCGCAGGTACTCATTTATACCCCTGGGTGCAGAGAAGCAATTATAGCAAAGTGTCTTGCTCAAGGACACAAGCATCATGACCGGGACTCAAACCCACACCCCGATGACTAAACCACCAGAACTTGAATCCAATGATCAAAGTAGGAACATTTTATTGAGGTTCAAGAGGTGACCTACATGGAATAGGCTTCTATAGCAGACTTTTCAGGCTGGTTAATCACAAATTTTTCAGATTTTTCCCAGGGGCAAAATAAATCAGAAAACAGACTAAAGTAGGAAGAATAACATGCCTGTGTCTCTCTTGTATGATGCAGTAATTTTACAAAAAGGAGCTAAAACTTGTTTTTGGTCGAAGCTTTATTTGAACCATACCTTGAGGGTGTGATTGGAGTCAAGTTGTCTCCTACTGTCTCAATAACGCGACGGCCAAGAACCCACAAGCCGACAGTGATCCCGAGACCGCCGTAAAACAGGATCCAGATGGGCGTGCTCTGCTTCTGGTCCACACCTCCAGACTGGAAGATTGACCACAACGCCACCAACGGTCCAATAGCATTGCTGGAGATCAAAACAAATATAGTTTAGAGTTTCATCTTTGAGAGGGCAAGGCCATTTTCATTTTCAAAAGGCACTTCCACTGGAAAATCTTAAAGTCTACGGGAAACATTTGAAGGGGCACCAAGGCCAACATGTGGGGCAACAGAGGCCATGGCCTTATTGGCTTCCGTGTAATTCTAAGCCTGAATTAAGACAAGAGTTGAAGTCTTGTTAGCCAATGAATACTAGGTGTTCAGGAACAAGTAGCTGAAACGCTTGTAAACATAAAAGAGCTAACATAATATTATTTACGAGGAGCTTACATATAATATCAACAAGAAAAAAGATTTCAACAAAGCTGTTGCAAACTTCGTACCAGCCAGAGGCCTAAAGTTTCAACCCTAGCAGAGTCTTTCTAGCAGATAAAGACTTTGCCAGGGTCCAAACGACAGGCCACTCACTATATTTTACAAAATATTTACGCCATAAATACAATAGAACCCTAAAAATGTTATACAAATTAAGTAATGCAAAACTTGTATTTTTTTATATTAATAAATTTAGTTATCTGAGAAAATAGAATTTGCTGTTGCCAACTGCTAACTAACCAAAAGGGCACATGGTATAGATGCAAAAAATAGTTCAATGGCCTGACGTTTCGACCCTAGCAGAGTCTTTCTCGAACGCTAAATGACATCGCAATACACATAAACAGGTATACAAGTGTAGTCAAGTGGAAATACATAAATAAATAGAGAGAGAGAGAGAGAGAGAGGCAGAAAGCATACAGAAAAAGCAAGGGCTAAACAATGAAGGAAAGAAAAGAGGGGTATTTATCTGCTTAGCATTTTTGTAAATTTATTTGTTGGAGTGCCATCTTACCAAACATCGTTTCCACCGTGTGCAAAAGACGCAAACACTGCTGACAAGATCTGAAGCGGGCTACACAACGTCACAACCTCGGGTGGGTCCACCACTTTCTGCCATGCCTCTAGATTCCTAGTGGAGGAGTTGCTACTGCTCGTCGTGGAGCTTGATCGGGTTGAGTCCGGTGTGCTCGTTCCGCTTTCTATTTTACGCCAGCCAGCGCGGTTCAAGAGACGAGAGAAGAAGCCCTGTTCGTGGGACGACTGCATGGAAGTGTTGTTGGTTTCTGTTGATATGTCAAGTGTACCGTCTGTGATACATAATAACAAAAACAGGAACAAAGAATGAGCAAAAGAGGGTCAAGTAGGAAATATTGTTTTTCCTTTGAAGGCAAAGTATACCTTTTGTTTTTGGAACCATTTAACTGTTTTAATCCTATATAAATGTAGATATATACAATCAAACTAACCTGTGGACAACTAACCTGTGGACATTTCATTTCAAAAGGTGTTCATGTTTTTCAGATACATTGCAAAAAAACGGGAGCAAATTTGTCCACACAGAAAGAATAATTCCCAAAAAGGATACACTATCTTAGAAACGTGTTTGGCAGTAATGTTTCTCAGATTCTAATTTTGGAGCATAAAAACTTGTACCTGTTTACATAACCACATTACTTCAAAGTGAAATGTTCCTCGAAATGCTTTATACTAGTATCAGAAGCTGCTGTACTTCTAACCAATAAGTTTGTACTGCCATTAATTTTAAGAGTGATTACCAAACGTATGCCTTCTCTTTAACTGGGTGACAAGTTAAACTCTTTAGGTTTAAGGTCAGATTACATGTGCAGTAAAACCAAGACACAAATGTAAACTAAGATACATGTAGAACACAATGTGCAGTTAAACATTAAACAGTATACAGTGAACCAGTGTGAAATGAGTGCAGTGGACCAGATAAATTCTTTCCAAGTCTAATTTGCATGAACCTATGGTGCGCCTGATGGGGCACAAATACAAAACCAAAACAAAGACAGTTGAGTTTAAACAAAGTCATTATTAAAATAATGGGCATACAATGTAAACAAACCAATCAAGCAACGCGCAGTGTGAATGGAAACCCATGGCTGCTTCTCAAGTACTACTGTCGTAAAGCGTTAAGTACATGTAGCCATGCCTTTTCATGCTCATTTTGCATTACGTGCTGCAGTCGCCGATTGTGTCTATTCGAAAAACACAGCACTGCATACCAGCAGAAAAAAATTATGAGAGCTTTAGGATGCCCATAATCGTGTGATACAGTGCTACATAAAAACTCATGTTTATTTTTAGTATTATTAATAACGTTTTTTATGATGAAAGAAGGCATACCTTCAAATTTACTGATCAACATTGGTTCTGCTGCTGCAGCATGATTTGCTGCATCTCTCTTGTCAACTGCGGAGTCTTTCACCGATGCATCTTTTTCATTGAGGCTGGGACTTTTCTCCGATAAAATTGTGATCTCTGTAGCAAGTGGGTCCTCTGTGAAAGTAATTAACGTTGGCGTTTCATTTCCATTCAACCCAAAAGAAAGAGTCCCATTTTGGGGGTTTTTACTTTTACTTTGAAAACCAAGTATTAATACAAACAAAATAATAATCTAGGCAACTTTTATATATTCGGGCGCAGGTGTGGCAGGAGATTCTGCTCACTGCCCCCGCGATGTTGTCCCCATGCGGCAAATTGTGTAACAATTTCATCTGATAAGCACCTTCTTTGGACTCAAACTTCCTTCAGTCCATGTTAATTTACTGTATGGGGTGAGGGTGCAGCGATACTTCACAGATGAAATGGCCTTGGAGCCCCTGGTTATTGCCTATGTGCCCCTAGAAATGTTCAAACAGAAATTGAATTTTCCCACAGAGCTGCCCTTTACAGAGCGGCCAACATTTGCATCTTGCGATCAGGGAGATTTTGAACAACCATTAGGGAGATATTTAGAATTACAATCAACATAATACGGACAAATGTGTCAATAATCAGGGAGATTTTGCAAATTTGTTCATTAGAATATGGTAAGATTGATTCATTTCCAGGGAACTTTTTGCAGAATCAGGGAGAGTTGGCAGCTGTGCCTTGACTTAGAAAAAATTGCCCCGTCCTGACAACAAATTAAGTAGCAATCCGACAGGTGCAGCTGCCCCACTGCCGAGAAATACAAAGAGAGCTTAAATGGCAAATCTGATAATAAGTTGGTAACAAAATCAGTACAAGTTGGGTTATGAAACTTGCTGAAAATGTTAACAGTAATTAATATGTCACAATATGTTTAAAAACTGGTATGCAAAATGTTGTGATTTTTATCCCCTAACATCGCTTTGTGAAACTGGTGATAATGTGCATTAATGACTTGTGCAGGACCTGCATGCATGAACTGAAATATAAACGCTTCATATGAAGCAAGTTTGGCCTTAGTGGGGTGCGGAACAAAAGATGTGAACATTGAAATGAAACAAGAGTGTCAGGAATGTTTAAAATGAACATGATGACCAACAAGGTTAACAGGCATTAATAACCGACATTGGAAACGTTGATGACGGTCAACATGGGAAATGGTTAAACAGACAGCAGGGGAACAATGGCACTGGTCATCATCATCATCATGTCAATCCTGTGTTGAGTGAACCTTACTTTTCTCCGGGATCCCCGGCGCCATGTCAATCTCCACGACTGTTGGGACATTGACCCTACTGTCAGAGGTCGGAAGAGAAGAAAACGTACCACTCTCTGTCAAGATAAACGAATCCCACATAAATATAAATTTACGTGGCAGGCCTTAAACGCCAGAAATTTGTTGTCCTGGAATCGGCCTTGCTTTCCTTCCAAGGTGCTTTCTTACAATAAAAGGACTTGGGATCAGAAAAGTACACCAATAACATGAACATGATTATATCCCATACAGGATGAAATACAAGACATGCAAATGATGTTGAATTCTGGAAAATAAATACTAGCAAGGATGATTTCAGAGCAAAGAACAAATTACCTACATTATATATTTACATGTATCTCATGAAACGATTATTCATTACTTGACCTAATAAGGATTATACATCAGGTACAAGGAACATTACATTCGAATGTGATAGGCTGTTGAAAAAAATAAAATGAACTCTTGAGTGCAAAGCGCGAAAGCTTGCGAGCACGAAGCCCACTAGTAACTTTTATCTTTGGTCTTAAAAGCCTTCAACCTGGGGCATAAATATAATTTTATCTTTATTTTTTTTAAAACTTGATTTCACAGTCCTGAGCTATGAAGTGTAAATGTTTTTGTTGTAAACCAAAAAGCACCGTCCGTTGGGATTTGAACCCACGACGCAGGGCTCCAATTTCATGAAAATGTCATCAAATTATCAAAAAGTCTGTAGGTCTCTGAAACGTAACTCAACAGAACTTTTCATGGACCAAACAAATGTTATAAGATAATAACATTTTGGGATGATTTTGAAGTTGGGACAAATCAAATTCACTTTGTGGCTGAACCAGATGCCACTATGATCATATGTACTTTTAGTTCTTGAACAATGAAATTGCATCAAAATCCAAAGTTATGACCATACAACCAAGAGGCGAGTTTTCACCTACTTTCTCCTCAATAAATGAACCAAGACCAGGACCAGCACCAACTCTCAAAGATCAGGTTCACAGAAAATATTGCTCAGCAGTTTTCTACTATGGGAAAATAAACTGGAAAACCAGTCACAGATGGAGTGACATGGCAATTTCAGGGGTGAAAGTCATTGCTGACAAAAAAGTCTGAAACCAGGTTTCTCCTCACCAGACTGACTTAAAGTGCTGACTTCAAACAAAAGTTTGACATTTTCTAATCCCTGTATTTTGGCCAGTAACCTTAATTCTGTAAAGCAATTTGTTCTGCTTACCTAATTTGTCAACTTTAACCATCTCTATGATTACAAAATCATGCTCTTTACCAAATCTAACAGAGAAGCTTAACAGAAAAAAACAAAACGCTTGACATATTTACCCCTTAAAGGAACTGTACACGTTTGGTAATTACTCAAAATATATATTTAACTTACTTGGTAACGAGCAACGGAGAGCTGTTGATAGCATAACAAATTGTGAGAAACCACTCCCTCTGAAGTAACATAGTTTTTGAGAAAGAGGTAATTTCTCACTAACATAATAAAAGACTTCTGGCCAGAAGCCTTTTATTCCTATCTGAAAGCACACTTAATTGTACAACAAGGGTGTTTTTTTCTTTCATCATTTTCTTGAAACTTCAATGACCAACTGAGCCCAAATTTTCACAGGCTTGTTATTTTAGGCATATTTTTTGATACACCAAGAAAGAATACTGGTCTTTGACAATTACAAAACGTGTTCAGTGCCTTTAAGCAAAAGTTAAAAGTGCTACCCCTCTCA
Organism: Evasterias troschelii; assembly: GCA_032357145.1. Classification (NCBI taxonomy): domain Eukaryota; kingdom Metazoa; phylum Echinodermata; class Asteroidea; order Forcipulatida; family Asteriidae; genus Evasterias; species Evasterias troschelii. Next base: position 3,497 of record JAUELU010104268.1, on the reverse strand, counting down.
ACATGCACATGTGAGAAGTCCTCATAAACAACAAGTTGCTACATGTAACTCACCTGAAATCATTTTCCGGATGTGGGGTACAGCTACGAACCAGACAATCACTCCAACAAGGAGACCAGTACACACACTGATCAAAAGTGTTCCCCACACTGGAACGTTGTTCATACCAAGCACTGCGAGGAGAGATAAAAAAGGATTTAATAAGTTTCAACTGGAGTAGCGAATTCACGTTAACTTTCCTTAACAGTTTAAACAGAACTTGTGGCTTCAATTAAGCGTTTCTACTGATTTCAATCGGAACTATGAGCCCGTCTGTAAAAAGAGCAGATAACACCGCACTTTCCAAGAATTAAAAGTAGAACACTGTAACCCAGTCATGCAAACATTTGCAATCAGGGAGATTTTGTACAACAATCAAGGATAAAGAATTTACATTCAACATAATAGGGGAAAAGTTTCCATAATGTGGGATATTTTAAAATTTGTTCATCAGAACACGGAAAGATTTGTTTATTTTCAGGGAAGTTTCTGCAGCATCAGAGAAAGTTGGCTGCTCTGTGTAACCCAGTCTTTGTACAAAGCCACAAACCACAGTTGGGCAGTGACTATACAAATAAAATGTATGACAAATTTTAGGGGATTGAAAATAAAGTAAGTAGGGGATTAAGATAAGAAACATTTCACCAACAAAAGAGATGATATCATTCTCCATGGATAGTGTCTGGGGCTAACACTTCAAAGAAATGGACGGTTACATTATTTTTTACTGTCAGCTTCTTTTTACAGTTTAAGGAAATTACGAAATGGATTAAAATGTTTGATAATTGTTTAACATCCCTACCCTAGTTTGAACCCTGAAACTGGTTTGGAAGAATCCTTTAATGGGTTGACTCGGATGGCTTTTAGTTTTAAAGAGCCCACAAGACCAAGGGCTTGTAGGTCAAAACTTTCACCGAAACACAATTTGTTTTACAACCCCAATTGTGTTTATCATGAACAAAATTAAAATGACAAAGATCTATGTGTTAAACACACGTCTTTCAAGCATTATTAAATGCATGCCTCGTGAAATGAAATAGTCCTAATTTCACCTTGTGATTATATTAAATAGCAATGCATTCAATAATGTGTAAAATAGTGTCAGTAATAGCGGGAGAAAAAGTGCATTTCTACTTACATTCAGGCCCATCGAAGGTGATGGAGAAAACATTGATGACAACAACCATTGCATAACATATGGGAAGCACTTTGAGGCCTGGCTCTAGCGGCTCTTCCTAAAGTAGAAAAACAACATCGTGATTAAACTTTCGTTAAATTTATTTGCGTGATTATTCTATCAATGATTATTAAATTGTCCTGTATCTCATGAAATGGCAGTTATGTTTTGTGCAAACTTGAAATATGGGACCTCCAGATTAACCTGCCGTAACTTTACAACTGAGCTATCTATCCCTAGTAATGGCGGTCTCCCTCTTTTGTCAATATCTTTTTTGGCAGTTTGGGGTTGACAGACAGAAGCACTAGCCTACATGTAAAACTGCCGCGTAGCCAGAGATCACACCCAAGTTTACGATCTGACTTGGGCCCAATGTTATAGAGCTGCTTTTACGAGCAGAAAATATTGCTTCTCATTTTTCTGCTAAGTAAACATTAGCAGGATACCAATCACAGTTTGTACGTGTGTGAAAGTACTTTATTCTGGTAAGCATGTTTTTGTTGAACTTACATGTAGCTACTTTGTTTACTATGAGCAGATCTATGAAATTGGGCAATGGGCGGCAAAGGCCTGATGTTTTGTTCTTAAAGTACAAGGGCACCAAGGATTTCTCTCCTTCGTTTTTGTGTTAAGGACACCTCTATGAGGACATTGCAACGTTTCAATGGGCACCAAGGCAATGACAAGGGGCATGGAGGCAATTGCCTCTGTTGCCTTCATGCAGCATCAGGTCTGTCAAGGCCATGACAAAAAAACTCATGAAATATCACAAGCTCGTTTAAAGAGAACGTATACCTTTGGTTTTTCGTTTGATTGTTTAAATGATATATGAATGTGGAAATATACATAAAACTACCCTGTGAAAATTTCATTTCAAAAGGTTGTAGCGTTTTTGAGATATCGCCGAATATCAGGAGCGGTTATGTACAGGCAGTAGAAATAATCCGTATTACACAATCTGAGAAACGTTTCTACTTAAACATGTAAATGTAACAGTAACGTTTCTCAGATAAAAATTTTGAGGGATACAGACCGATAACTTTTTCCATAACCACATAACTTTGAAGTGAAACAATTCTCAAAATGATTTGGATTATCGAAAGAGCTGCTGTACATCTAGCCAAGTAAGTTCTTATTGCCATTAATTTAAGAAGTGATTACCAAACATATACCTTCCCTTTCAACTTACCTTGTCAAGAACAAACTTTTTGTACAACAGGAATATGACTGAAGACGCAAGGCCGGACAGAACTGGCGAGATGAACCAGGAGGCAACTACAAATAGACAAAAATTGAAAAGTTTGTTATGGCTGGAAAACAAAAATCTGTTCATGCTTCCTCCACTTTGAAAGTAAATGTCTTTCAGCTGGAAATATTTCTCAGGAGGATCGGCATGGACATATTTTATAGTCATTGCGCTTTCAGTTCTAAGGGTTCCGAGACATTGCATGGTGAGGCAGGGCTCGAATTTGAGATAAAAATCCACAATACTGGAGGTCTTGTAACTCAAAATAACTACTGGAGTAGAAGATTTTGCACAAGACAACCATTGAAATGAGACGAACAAAATTGCTACATTATTTAACAAATGATCTGTTTGAATTTGAAACTAAGCACTTTTAAATTAAATTAAGTTTTATCTCATTTGTAGTACGGATGGGTATTCTTCAATAACCCAACATAATTATATTTATCAGACATGAGACTGAAAGTCAACATTTGAACGCAAACACAAGACCGCAATCATGAGTTTACTGCCCCGATGCTAAAATCAGCTGGCCTCGGGCCTGCGGTCCAGTGTAGAGAAATTTGAGCCCTGTGAGGTTTGAGGTAACATTATGTGTACTTTGCTGTGTTGATTGTTTCTATGACAACCTAACTTTCTCAAAATTCCAAAATGCCTCCAAAGTCTGAAAAATCCTGGAGAACCCTGTTTGTATAGCATTGTTTTCGTTTTCTATTGCGCTGAGCAAAAAATTTGAGATCAGCAGATAACATTAACCCCTTTCAAGGCCGATACTCATGGTGTTAGCCATAGGGGAGGTGTCTGGGTGTCTTTTGGACACACACTGTTTTAAATTTAGACATCCTGATTCCACCTGTAATTTACAATGTATTCAATGTAAATGTCTTGTAAGAAAACAATTTGGACACCCATAAATTTCCAGCAAATTTGGACTCCCTCTTACCAAATTCTGGCTAACACCTTAACCCTCCTACAGTTCGCAACATTTTCAAGTGAGTTGACCAACCATTTGAAACCATTCAACTGCCACAGTTG
>JAUELU010104235.1:0-11153 GCA_032357145.1 Evasterias troschelii | reverse complement strand
GAAATCAAATTCGTGGAAAATAACTTCTTTCTCAAAAACTACGTTACTTCAGAGGAAGCCGTTTCTCACAATGTTTTTTACTATCAACAGCTCTCTATTGCTCATTACCAAGTAAGTTTTTGTTAGGCTAACAATTTTTTTGAGTAATTACCAATAGTGTCCACTGCCTTTAATAAATTACTAAAAAGGGCCTTTAGGCCTATAGTTGTTATTTTTTGTCCGACAGTAAGTTTTCTTACTCTTAGAGTAGTCTTTACACTTGAATGCCAGAACGACATGAAATATATTTTATGCAGGACAAACTGGCACGTCAGGTTTCAAACGCTTATATGCTATCGTGCAAATCTAAGCAGTTACAAGTGACATAGGCCTATCATCAAAAGATTCATTTTGGCAGAAAAAAAACAAAAACAAATTTGATGGGCAAAGGATGAAAAAGAAATCCATCCTGCCGCTGGGGGAAAAAGACACCACACACACACTTGAGGCTAATTTTTAAGCTATTTAAAACAAAAATAATAATAATAATAATAATAATAATACAATTCAAACTTACCCGGGGGGCACGTCCCTGCCCCCGCCCCCCGGATCCGCGCCTGATAATGTTTTATACTAAAGCAACAATTGGATAAGAATTGCTAAGAGAGGGAAGATCCACAATTTACCCAATTATTTCCAACTTTCCAAATAAGTGTGACATAAATGTGCGTTTTTTTTAAAACTAGGGTAATACAAAAGTGTATCTTCCAAACTTAAAGCCTAACATTGCCTGTGTTGCGAGTTTCAAAACTGCACCTTTTGGGAAATTGTTCTATTTCAACATCTCTTGACTTTGGCCTAGGGCCTAAATTTTACCCAAATGACCTGGCGTTTACAAGAAAACACACTGAGTTAAATCGATAAGAGTTTATTAAAAATTGCCATGTTTATTTACACTTTCTTGCTTACAGTCTTTTATTAACGTTCTGGAACTTGTTGGTTTACTTTACGGTACTACTCGAAGACCAATACGGTCACTTGGTGTACGTATATCCAAGTATTCATAAAAAAAATGTAACAATTTGGGCTCAATTTGGTCATCGAAGTTGCAAGAACGTTTTGGGTGTGTACAACATTGGTAATTGCCAAAAACCTGTATCCACAATTGATGTGACCCAACATAATACATGAAATAACAAACCTGTGAAAGTTTAAGCTCAATCGGTCTTCGGAGTCATAAAAAATAGTGAAAAAAGCAAGCTATGTTTTAACTTGTTTTCAAACATCCGTTTTTTATCCTGCAGGATAAAGACTATTGTTTTACTAATTTCCTAAAAACTCTGGCGTTTCAAGCAAAACTATTTCAAGGGAAGATTTCAACCATGACCATCTTAAGTTATGTGCAGATCTGTGAACACTTATATTTGCAATCTTACCAATGTTGCACACACCCTTTATTGAAAGAAAAACACCCTTGTTGCACTGAGAATTGTGTGCTTTTAGATGTCTGAGAAAGGCTTCAGGGATGAAGCCTTTCTCAGGATTCAATCTTTTTGGTGAAAATAACCTCTTTCTCTTAAACTACATTACTGCCAAGGGTCGATCGTTTCCCTAATATTGTTTTATAAGTTATAGCCTAATGTCAATAGCTCTCCAGTACTCTCTACCAAGTAAGTTTTTATGCTTATAGCCTAAACAGGCTTAACTTGTGGATACCAAAAGTTTGTTTGTTTGTTTGTTTGTTTGGTTTATTTCAATTTGCACAACTTGAAAATACATTAAATAAAACGCAGTTCAAAGCACCGTAAACGTTCCCCCAAAATAGACCATGTGGCATGTGACACAAAAGAGCCACAGAGCTTGAACGTCCTGCAGGCAGTTTGTACACAGCTCAATGGAAGAAAACAATAATATTTATGTTTTATGAGATTGCACTGTCTGATTTTTCTCAACTTTTGATATAAAGAAAGGGTGACATCTCAAAAGCTGTATACAGCAGTTGCTTTTGTACTCTTGAACTAATGTGAAAATTATGACACAAAATGAAAATTTTCCCATATGGCCTGTTTAGTATCATGCCTGTCATGAATAGCATTATAATGTACAAGGTCACTATACTCTGTAAACTAAGGTAACATTTTCTATAGAGTGCGCCATCAAGAGTTTCCCCCTAGTTAACCCCTTGAAATGACGTCACATGATGTCTGCTTTTCACTTCAGAGTCTGTCAGTTTGCCTCGCTAGATCTATGGTGGACTTCAAATTGATTTGTGCGATTCGCCAAATAGTTTGACTCCACAAAATTGACGTCAGGTGCGTCTGTTTCTTAAAAAAGTTAATAAAATAAAAATAAAAGACAGTCAAGGATATTTTTATGTTGGTAACGTTTCACCCAGAAGTTTGATTTTGCGCCAAGAAAAGCAGTAGCCTACGCAGGCCTAACATTGCATTATAAACGTCAATGTTACCCAAGGGCTCATAACGGACTCCGGTAGTTCTGTAAGATAATTGTATAATCCCTTGATTTGATATTAAGAAAATAACTGAGTAAATTCTGAATAATTTGGGGTTGAACAAAGAAAATTTACTATAAGCGGGAGTTGACCCTGCAACATTCAGATTAACTAGTACAAACTTTACGTGTTCATGCTTCTATTACATGTGCACATTTTGCGTGTATTCAAGCTTTCGGGACCAATTTGGTCCCAACCGTAATGAGTTTTACGTGTGCACGATCTTGTTTCTTCAAATACTCTATAGTTTAAAGTGTCTACATTTGGTAATCACTCTTAAAGGCACTGAACACGTTTGGTAATTACCAAAAATAAATATTAGCATACATTACTTGGTAACGAGCAATGGAGAGCTGTTGATAGTATAAAACATTGTGAGAAACAACTCCCTCTGAAGTAACGTAGTTTCTGAGATAGAGGTAACTTCTCACTAAAATAATAAAAGACTTCATGCATGAAGTTTTTTATTGGCATCTGAAAGCACACAAATTGTGCAACACGGGTGTTTTTTCTTAAATTCATTATGTTCTTGCAACTTCGATGACCAATTGAGCTCACAGGTTTGTTATTTTATGCATGTTGGGATACATCAGGTGACAATAATTAAAATGATCTTTGATAATTACCAAACGTGTTCAGTGCCTTTAAAATGGCAATACAAAATTATTGGTCAGAAGCTTACAGCAGCTTTCGATATATTAAGCATTTTGAGAAACATTTCACTTCGAAGTAATGTGGTTATGTAAAAAGATAGGCATAGCAGATTTTATGCCCCAAAATTTAAATCTGTCAGAGACGCTTCTCAGATTGTGTATTCCTTATATTGTTTTATAGGAATTATTCTTCCTGCGTGGACATATTCGCTCCCTCTTGGCAATATCTCAAAACGCGACCTTTTGAAATGAAATTTCACAGGCTACTTTTATTGTCTACATTCATACAGGATTGAACCAATCGAACGGTTCCCAAAACAAATGTATACTTCCTCTTTAAAGGGTGTGTAACATTGGTAAGAATGAAAGTATACACGGTTCACAGATTTGCACATAACTTACATGGTATAAAGACGGTCATCATGGCGGAAAACTTCCCTTGAAATAGTTTTGCTTGAAATTGCAGAGTTTTTAGGAAATGAGTAAAACAATAGTCTTTATCCTGCAGAATAAAATCTGATGTTTCAAAAAAGTGAACACATTTAAAGGTTTTTTTCACGGTTTTCTCATGACTCCGAAAACCGATTAAGCTGAAACTTTTACAGGTTAGTTATTTCATGTTTATGGTGGGTCACATCAAGTGTGGATACTGGTCTTTGGCAAAAATACCAATGTTGTACACACCCTTTAACGTACTTTTGTCAATATTACAATTATAAACCTATCATTATTGTTCGGAAAGTAAAGTTTAGCAATGAAAGTAACAGATCAACAAAACCCGAAAATAAAACTTTAACCCTGCTTCCGGTTACTCCTTGTAAACACAAGTGAAAATTATGCCAACTAACACTCATATTATCATTAAACCTGAAACATGTTGAAACCAATTCGGGCGTAGCCTATTGGCAACTGGAGTTTCTAGTAAACAATCATCCTCGTTCCAAGGTATGATTTTGTTTCAGTGTTTATTTTAAGAAATTACTTTTATTTTGTTTAAATTGAAACTGTGGCCCCCAATTGCAATTGTTTTTCATTTCAAGAATTTTGTACAAAAAGAATTTACAATAAGAAGATGTGAATTCTCGAATAAATGCAGTCTTTGTTCGAGTTGCTCACTCGCTTTCAATTACGAGACTTGCTCAGTCTACTCCTAGTCATTATGTTACACAAAGTCTTATTGGTAAAAATAATTATAAAACAATTGAGAAATATTTATCTTTCATGTTCTCTTAAAAAGGTAGATCGAAAAATGTTCTGATTGGATGTGTCACAACTTATTGAACCATTATCACAATGTGTCGCTATTTCTGTCTGTTGGTATACAGAGGTTTTACCCACAACATTTACCACTATCCATCTATTGGTGTATTTGTAATAGGTGTTTTTTGCACGATCACTTCCAGCCAAAATTAATTAACTTTCATTAAAGGAACCTGTTGCCTAGGATTGGGCGCTTTGGGCTATAAAGGCGTTTTATTCATATTATAACATGAATAGGCCTATGGTTGGAAAGATGTTTTTAAAGGTAAAATATATTGATCCGCACAATATGGACCAAATATTTAACTCTACAAAATGGCGGACCGTGTTAGTTCACGAAGTAAAAGAAAACCACACAATTTCGAGGCATTTTTGTGTGGATCTTTACTTTTACGTCTTTCCAACCATGTTCAAACCATGCTTTTTCCACAACAAAAGAATGTTATAGCCCAAACGTGTTCCCTTAAAATGCGTTCAATTCCACGCATGTTACTCTCTGTTCATTCAACTGGCATGGTTTCGTTTGAGATACAACTATACTTTTCAATTATTGATGAAATTGAATGGTTGATCAGCCTCTTGCTGCTGGTTACGAAATTGAGTGATCTTTGACCAGTGAATGCTTAAAATTACTCCCTTTTTTATTGGCGGAAAAAACTTATTATTTGTATTCATTTATGTATTTACATATTATTTGTTACCAGCAGCTTCCTTGTGAACAAACTCCGTCCAAACCTAGGCTCAAATTTCACCATGCTGCAAAGCAGAGAAAGCTGCTTAGTAATTTGTCTGCTTAGCAAACGTGCGCAGGGAATACCAGTCACAAACAATACATACATTACACGATCCTGTGTCTGGTTACCTGCGTTTGCTAAGTGAGATTTGTTTATGCTAAAGCATTTTTTTGAGCTGAACAGTTTGAGGAAAATGGGCCCCAGAATCTGCCATAATAATTCGCTGTTATAAACGTCTGTCGAAGTTAGACTATTCAATATAATACTTGTTATCATGGCGCAGCAGTTATTGTGTATCCCATTGAAATATATGTAGCGAAACCGAGGCTACTAGGAGGAAAATAGTCAGGCACCTTTTTGACATTATGAACATCAGTTGTCACGAGTCATAAGTTGACAGGGATCAAGGCAATGATGGGGGAAGCAAGATAAAGGTGTTTTCACATACAGCTGTCCCAGTGAGCATACGGCTAAATCGGCGTACTCAAAGTTACTTTCAAGTTCTTCTTCATTATTTAATGGAGAAACCATCCCGAACGATCACTGCTGAATCCAACCGCTTGTTTAACTTTATTTTGGCCCGACCTCCTTTTGTTTGTGTTTTTGCCTACAAATTATTCAAAGCCTAGTCGTCTCATTAAGCTGACTTGCCTGACCTGTTACTTCACTGTCATCAGCCAGCTTCAGCTTGTCGTACACATTCATTGAAGGGGCTTTCGGACTGCTAACAGACGGGCCCCGCTTTAGCTTAGAATAAGGTGTCATGCTCGGAACATTCTGCCTTTGGATAGAGTTGTAAGGGTTCACCTCGCGATGTTGCTGCGCTCCGTCCAGGGCCCCGTCAGACAGTCTATGTTGCTGGTTTATGGCAGCCAGGATGCCCGTCCCACGGCGGGCTCTGACTGAGCTCATATTATTACCTCCATCGGCCAACTCTTCCTGAGATGTCGATAGCAGCGCAAGGGAGTACGGCACATCTTGACGTGGGAGGGTCTGGGCCGTGCGGGGTTTCGTGTACCCAGCGGCCGCCCTGGCATCCTGAACAACGCGGTCGTTAAGCTGGAAGTATTGTGGGAAGGTGATCTTGCAAAGCTCCTGACTGGATGCTGCACAGCTCTCTTTGGAAGTGGTGGCTTCATTGACGGATCGCATATCTTTGAGTTCCTCGTAGACATGTGGACCGCTTGGGAGGGTATTCCGGGGAGGGTCGTTTGCTGGCTTCTCCATCTTCTTATGGTATGCAACAACAACAGATGCTGAAGGCGAATGAACAAATGATTCATTCTTACAGTCTGCTGGAGATGGCGAGTCAGCTCCGTACATGTCTACGCTCTCCTCTCTATCAAACGGGGTTGCCGAGCAGTCTGTCACCCGCAAGTCATCCATGCCCGTGGTGGAGATGTCGGATAGCGTATCCGCCGGGGCATCTGGTAGGTTGTCTCTAAACTTCCTGTCCCTTTCTGGATTAGAGTAAAGTCTGATAGTAGGCATCTGCTGATTGGTCCTGCGACTGGGGTCAGCGGAATATGATCTATATCTCAGTGCGTTGGCGTCGTGGGTGGAATGGGTGGCTACATTAGCTTCGTCTAAATCGCTCATGTCCATCAACAGATCCAGACTTTCGGCAGAAGCTCTCTGCCGAAAGAAGAACATACAAATATATACGTTTACATAAAACAATAGGCCTATACCCGTGCAGGTTTTCTACATGGACCGTTGGGCGTACGCACGCTCTGGTGTTCACCCCGCCTTTTTTTTTTTTTTTTTTGGGGGGGGGGTCTTTTACAATGGAACAGCAGACACACACGAAGTTGTTTTGTTTGGGTTTTTTGTTAACCCAAAAGAGGAGTTTTTCGAAAAGGGAAACATTTTTACGAAAAGGAAATGAATTAGAACAACAATAGCAGTACCACACAAACCTGTTTTATATAGGGAACGTACTGTGTATAAAAAAGGTACAATGTGAAATTAAAGGTGATGACGCTTTGCAACCTGGAAGGTGGACTTTAGTTTCGAATAGGGTATCTCACGGCATAGAGAAGGAACACGGCACAACATTCTTAAAACCTCTTCGAGAAGCCAAGGGGCGTGGGCCGAAGGAAAATTAGTTTCTTGCTTTTTAAAAATTACTACAACATCTCTGGGTCAAAGGTACGTAAGTTCATTCACAGGTCAGCGGGGACCATGGAAAAAGTGGCTCAGCAAAGCCACATTGAAACCTGTACCAAAAAGAAGCCCATTTCGGTATGTAGGCCTAGTTCTTGGGGGGGGGGGGGGGAATCAGTGGTGAACCAATGTGTAAATTACCAGAATGCTTCAATCTGTAGGGTGTGTGTGTCCATCGAACTTCTGTCCATCTGTTCAGACCACTAGAGGAAAACAAATTGTGTCACCCAAACACAGTGACTATTTACCCGTAACACAAAATGCCTTCTGCTACGTCCCCATCATGTCCCGTCCCGGTTTTTGCACATGGTGTCATTGAGGGTATAAAACAAATCAGTTGAAATCCTTACCGCAAATTTACATTCCTCGTAATGTCCAATTGCAGCTTTATTTTCGACGCAATGGCTAACGGTTGGAGTATCTTCCATGAGGAGGTGATTAGTTTGGTCTGCACTGACCGGCTGCACTGGTTCCGTCATCGCTTGTTCGGGCATCATAAGAACTGAATCGTCTTCTACGCTCCCAACGCTTTGCAACTCAAGACGAAGGCCCGGTCTGAAATATTGTATAAATAAAACATACATTCTTTTAAAATAACCTTTTAGTTGTTATTATTTTGAAATATAGGCCCAGCGAATTTAGTCACATGGCTCGGAACAAGCTTCCGTATTATAGCAACGATAATCAAACCCTGGTACCATTGTGCAGTTTTTGTGCCATAAAAATTCATTCAAATTTCTCCTAAGTGATCACCGTCTTTTCCGTAACTAAGCAAAAGCTTGTCCCTAATCATTGTGACATAGCAAATGTCTCATTAGTCTGAGGAATACAAATGTAATTGTTCACTTGTGACTAAGCAAGTCAATGTACCAGACATTACTCGAGTTTAACTGTGGCTTGTATACCTTTCTATTGCAACGTCACAGCCCGGGTTTTTGCCAACCAAGGTTGGAAAACTATGGGAAGCCATAAATGCAAATTCAAGATAGATAGCCACAGTTTTTTATATAACAATGTTGCAAAAAATATTCTAAACTAGTATTGAATTTGTTGGAAACAAAGCAACCAATCATGGGATGTATTTTTTATTAAGTGAAAGACTGCAGAAATGCTAGAAATTAGAAACAACATCTGTCAACCAGTGCGGTTTGTTTTTCAACAATGGAAAGGTCTTTTGAGCGACTACAACTGTCGGACTTATTTTCGTCAACAACCTACATTTGAATTAAAACTTACGACATTCGTTGAAGCTGTGTACCAATGCGGTCCATTCTGTTCAACGTGACTGTCCCTTGTTCCCGACCGGAGTATCGTCTGTCCATAGTTATGGACACCACAGAGACCACGACAAGTAACACCAGCAGTGCCATGACACCGACACTGCAAAATACCACATAGCCTGGTATCCAGGGAGTAGGCCTAGGTGTAGTGTTTGTCATGGGCAAGGCTGGTGAAATTGATGCATCTGTAAAGACACAAAACGGCATAGTTTTTATATTGATGGTGAGAATCGCTTGTTATAAAAGGTACACTAAAATAGACCATATTACCTTTGTTTACAGAGTAGTGACCTTGTACATTCTAATGCATTTTCTGACAGGCAAGATAGACACAGACCATATAGGAAAATTTAAATTTTGTGTCATAACTTGAAACAAAATTCAAGAATTTCAAAAGCAGCTGCTCTACAGCTTTTGAGATGTCCCCCTTTCTTCATATAAAAAGTTGAGAAAAATCAGACAATACAATCTCCATAAAACAAAAGATTTATTGTTTTCTTCCATTGAGCTGCGTACAAACTGTGCCTGCAGGAAGTCCAGGTTCTGTGGCTCTTTTGTAAACTTATGATGTCACGGGTCACATGGTCTATAGAGCAGACAATCTTCAAGACCCAATTTCATGGAGCTGCTCGAGACGAACAAATTGCTTAACAATTTTCTTCCAACAAGAATAAGAAATAGTAATAAGGTAGGGGCCTACTCTCATAACAGCACGTATAAGACATCCAAGGTGCTTGAATAAAGATAATTATTTCAAAACAGGTTCAGATCTTTTGAATTATGAGACCGATTTATCCACCTTAAATGAGTTTAAAATGTGCTGCGGCGCAATCAGAAGCCACTGCCAGAAACACCATCGCGGGGCGAACCCCTTCCCTAAGTAATAAGTTAGTGTAAGTTGGTTTGATTACGTACATTACACAACACATAGGACCAACGGCTTTACATCGATTCCGAGGGACGAAAAAAGTGTAAAAACTTGGACTCGAAAAATGACTACACCAGCAATACAGTCTTAATGGAAATCCAATTCACAGACATTTGAAGGGAATGTACACCTTTGGTAATTACTCCATTACTGGAGAGTTTTTGAAATTTAATATTGTTAGAGATGACACCCTTTAAAGTACAATGTAGTTTAACAGAAAGGGGTAATTTTCCACCCCAAAATTTGAATCTGAGAAAGGCTAATTCAGGCATGAGGCCTTTCTCAGACATCTGAAAGCACACAATTCTATGCAACGGGTGTATTATTTTCTTGCAACCGCGATGACCAAATTGAGCTCAATTTTTCACAGGTTTGTTATTTTATGCATATGTTGGGACACACCAAGTGGATGGTCTTTGACAATTACCAATAGTATACCCTACCTTTAAAGACCAGCTTGAAAGAAAACTGCAACAAGTGATCTTTGATGAAATACATTTACTTTTGTTTTAAACCAATACGAAAATTTAGTTCACATGAGGTTAAAGAAAGATTCGCGAAAAGCCCCACTGCGTCAACAAATATCTTTGTGGAAGCTCCATTGTTCATAGCCGATTTGTTGCAACATGGTGGTGGTATAACAAAGCAACATCCCCTAAAATGAACATCAACTTATTGTCATTTTGGAGCACGCCGTCAGCGGCAGAAGTGTGATGTAGCTAGTTTTTCAAAACCTTGAGGTTGTGGGCCTAATTTATTGATCGAAAAGTGCAAAAAATTAATTGGAGCAAAAATATCGAAATTATTAACAAACACATTACAAAAACAGCATTACCGTTCAAAAAAATCAATCAAGTAGCTGTACTAGTTGTACAGGGGACTCTGGCACCGGAATCCCCTATACTGAACAAACCACGGTCCTGAGGGGGGGGGGGGGGGGGTGGTAATAAGTTTCCACCTGGTCCCTAGAGCCGTGAAGGAAGTATCAAAGGACACAGTTTTAATTATTAAATGTGGATAATTTTGATCATTATGAAGTTTTAGCCAACATGTTCGTATACAAAATGATGTGGTACTCGTTCACGATTAGCCCTATAGCATACCTGTTGTGCTTTCGGCGGAAGTACCGGTTGATGTATACAAATTCGTCGTCCTGAAAAAAAGGAAGTTTTAATTAATGAGGCTGATAAACTATGGATTGAAAAAAAGGTTTCTACAACCAGAAAGTTATTATTCAAGTCGGGAGAAATTTGTATTATTTTTTTCTTTTCATTTTACCGTTCGCCCATATTCATAAAACAACAGGTAGGCCTATTTCAAACGTGTAATACATGATGTGGAAAAAGATAAAATTATGTTTTTTTATAAAATCGACATAAAAGCTTTCTGATAATGTCGCCATATACTATAATAGTTAAGACGCTGCTATTTATGAGAACAATGGCTGTCAAATATCAGTTCCTTTGTCGAAGTGGCCAATCCAGTATTAAGATATCAATATCAACGTACATAAAGTGTTTGCCGATGTCAAAGGGAAATCTGTCCCCCAGAGATTCTGTCCCCCTATGGGAAATTAACGTGGGCTGGAGAGGGATGATTCAAAAGAGGGCGCTATCAAAAGCAGTTTGTACATAGTTCTCC
>JAUELU010104215.1:0-11156 GCA_032357145.1 Evasterias troschelii | reverse complement strand
GGCCCCCCCCCCCCCCCCCGGTCCTGATAGGGTTAATACTCTGCCCATATGGGATTGCCGATGTTGTCCCCATATGATACCTATATGGGACACTGCATATTTTGCCCATATGGGCTAGCCTGTGTTTTTTCCCATATGGGCCTCGTATGGGAATATTTCCCATAACCCAAACCCAAGGGCCCATTATGGGTACCATACATATGGGTTTGCCCATCTGGCCCATATGGCCCGGATATTTCCCATATGGGCCCCATATAGGCTTGCTACCTGGATAGGTATGGAAACTGAACAGCACGCTCGGGGGCGCTATAATGATGAACAGAGCCGTAAATTGAGAGAATTGCGACAAATTGCGATCAGAAGCCATTTTATGTCCAAAAAAACACGGGCGAACACATGGTTCATGCACCAGTTAAGACTTTTACCCAAACTCTAAGAATTAAAGATTCTTGCCCAGAAGTTTAAGTCCAAGGCAGCCATTATTGAAGTTTCCGAAGCATGGCTGAATGACTCCGTACCAGATGCTGAAATCATGCTTGAGGAATACTCAGTAATACGTCACGACAGGTCTTGCGTGTCAATAATGACTTTGCCTTCAACCAAATACATGATTTGATGAAAGACTATAAGGAGACAATTTGGTTTGATGTTCTACTGCCCACGACAATAATTTTCTTGAGCATTTTGTAAACACTATTTCAACTATTGGGTCTAATTGTGAAACAAGTATCTTGGGAGATTTCAATATAAATATCTGCAGCAAAATTGTAGCTTGTTAGAAGATTACAAAAGTATTATGGTTTGATTATACACAACTGATCAGGGATCCAACCCGTTGTTAGGTGCTCAACCTTACTTGATCATATTGTTTTTAACCGGGAGGATAGGATCTGTCAATCGGGAACAGTAAGTTTGGGTTTTCAGTGATCACCTATACATAATGTACACGTAAGGTGGGAAAAGGTCCCGGTTTTGGTCACAATTTTACCAAGATTATATCTCTCAGGAATTACAATATGGAGTATTTCTAATGTGTATTTCAGGAGTGTTGAGAGACGCTTAGAGACCGGCTCCTGCCTAAATTTCATATAGATAGAAGTAAGACTACTCTTTATACAGCATTCTGTCAAATTAGAAATAACATCGAGAAGCACAGAAATAATCCTAAAAATTGTGGCATCAGTTTAAATCATTTGGATACGGCAGTAAAGGTCAATCTAGAGTGGTTCTTGAAGTTGATGGTGAGCTTTGTTTTGATTCAAATAAAATGGCGAACTACATCAACAAGTTCTAAACTAAAGTTGCCTCTGATTTGGTGGATAAACTGCCCTGCGGCCTAAATATTTTTGTACTGAATCTTGAGCATTCAAGGCCTATTATGAAAGTAAAGGCGTTACTCCTAATTGCTTAAAGCTTTCTCCTGTAAATACTGTTTTTTGTGAACAAATTGACGTTGTATAATTCCGAACAATACAAGACTTATAGTATTTGCCATTCTGCGACCCAATATTTAAACAATAGTGCACACATTAATCCTCCATGGATACTTTTAACACGGGCTTTTCCCGATTGCACAGCGAAACAACACTTTGTTTTGAGCCTACCTTTCGTTTAACTTGAACAGCTGTTCCAATTGAATATTAAAGATTATAATGATAATATTGCACTCATAGGTCGCACATCTTCACGTTGAAAGACTTTATATAAGTGCTAACTACAAGGCGCCATCCTGACAATATTGTTGAGGTCTTACTTTGATATTGCAGTTAATTTATCTGTTATGATTTCAAAGTTCAATTTACAAAGAGTTGATCAGTTGGAGAAACAAAAATCGCTGCTGCACGAAACAACAAGAAGTGATTTTTGCAGGCTACACAGCGCACCTACAAAAAGATAAATTCACAATACATAACATTACCTACCCCAAATGGATCCAATAAGTACAATGAGCAGCTTGAGAGACAGATGAAGTTGTTCCGCCATAACTGCCTGATGCCTATGGATAAATGCTGCGTTCCTGGCTAAAGGCTTACCCTTAACTAAAAACAGAAACAAGCATAAACGTCCCTCGCCATCAAATTGTTGAACACTGATGAATTCAGATATAGGTTTTTGAAAGCTTCAAACACGGAAACCCTTAGTATTTGGCTGGAAACCTTTGACTTGTTTTCGCTATTATACTTCCTCCAAGCATTCAGAAGGAAATCCCCGGGTGAAAATGTCGCATCGTTTAATTAGACGTTGAATATATAATTGGCAGTGATGCCAACGTCTTTTATGTTATTGCTTTGCCTTTGGAATCGCTGAAACTTAATGAGCCATTATATTGTAATAATAATAATGGTTTCCATTCATACACTCTAAAAATCCCATGGTCAGAATTGACCAGGATTCAGGGTCTAGTGAGCCTGACTCATTTCAGGGTCAGGTTGACTTGGAAACGTGTATACAATTTGGTTTTTAACTCGTATTTTATGTCAGTTTGACCTATTTTGGGGGTCATGTTGACACAGATTTCGGGTCAAATTGACTCAGCAATGTCAGACCCCTGTGACCCAGAGCCAGGTCAATTCTGAGTAGGGAATTTTTTATTGTACGTTGTAGTGCCTTCATCTTTACTGTTTACACCACTTCTGATTCTTGGGGGCGGTAATTTAAAAAAAATATCTGATACAAATGTACTTTTCAATAACAAAATGAAGAAACAAATCCAAGATTATTTCTTGGCGTAATTTAACTCTTTGTTTATAGTAGAGAACACGTGTAATCACTTTTGCGTCTATCTATTTGGTGAGGTTAACTGGTTTATTGTTAACTGCGTCTTCTAAATATTATTGTTTTATTTTCTTTTTGCGGCATAAACATTTCATTGTAGTTCAATAATTGCTATCGAAACAGGATTTGAATGTAATAAAGTTTTCTTTATCTATGTTTTCTCATCTAAATTGTGAAATAAATGCTCAAAATTTTACGCATCAATCTTATTCTTCTAGGCTAACAGTTTAACAATGGATACATTTTAGTTATATGTAGCAATACTATAAACGCACATTTTGTCACAATAGTATATACACAGACATCATTTCACCAGAAATTTTTAGGGACAATCAATACAATTACAACTCTTTCCGTTTCACTTTTGGCTAGGTTTAAGGAACAAGTAGTCTCTAATACAAACATGTACCCCTCTTCTCTTTTCGGCTGCATGGGTTTGAGCAGCACAGGATACAAACAAACTAACGCTACCATATAATTATAGGCTTGGTTCAAAAAATATCATTGCTTATATTATTACCACTCGAACCACAAGTAGGCTCTTTTTGTCAGCTTTCCTAACAATAAGACGAAGCATTTACATTGTCAATAAACGTTGACTGTGCGTATTTGTCTTTGATTTTACGGTGCAATATAGTTTGGAGTACAAAATGCGGTAAAATTGTTTTGCTAACAAGAAAGTATATCAATTATAACATTGTTCGCGCTCGTCGTCATACGTATGTTTTACAAACATGTGTGATTGGTATGAATTTTTGCAAATGGTCTAGATAGTTCGACGGACATCTTTTACTCTATACTATTTTGGCCAATAAAAAAACAACTTCTAAACCTTCAGACAGGTATTTTAGTTTTATTCGATTTCAATCACTCTTTACACTGTTAAGGCTCTTAACTGACTGTTCTTTATCCTTGTTAAACAAATGTAATTGTGAACCATTTTTGCACAGGATAACAATATACAAGGGTAAACTCAAATGAAACAAATAAAGGACATTTTAAATGAAGATTAAATGCTAATTCTTTGCTTGTTTAGTGTTATCGACCTTTACGGAAAATGTTAAGGCAAAAAGAAAATATGCTGTGTTTTGAAGATGGTTTGTAAGAATTTGGTTGATTGTGTTTCAATGTTGCTATTTTGCAAAAATCAACAGTCTTTTAAATAAGAGACCAACAAAATAAAAAATAAAAGGAGAGGGGATTTGACGAGACGTAAATTAAAAAACCATTGATAAGTTTTAATCTTGCCACAAGGAAGTATACGCAGTACAATTAATTAATGTTAAGTATAACTACCTTGAGCAAGCAACATGTTTGTAATTGTCGTTATCTGTGTACGTTGGCAAAAAGGGTAATAACATTATAACAATAATTTAGCATGCTTGTCAATACTTGAAAACTAAGTATGTCAAGTTACAGCATTTAAAATGAAGATGTAAAATAATACCCTTATCGAAAGCAGCATGTTATCGCGGCTGTTTGTCACGTATAATTATTTTTTTACATATTAGTTTTCCGTTACAAAGGAACTGAAATAAAAAATGGGGAATTTTTCCAGATTCAAACAATATTTACACCATTAAATGTCGCTAATGAGTTTCTTTTTGGACAATTACCAATGTTGTTCACACCCTTTAACTAAATAGGAAGATCTGTTCAATATTATTTTGCGTCCTCTTAAGTCTACAGTGTTTTGTTTATGTTTTGGCATTTAGCCTAAAAAGTTTGTTTTGTCAGGATACAATTTCATTGCACAATTTGGTTAGTTTTGGATGAAATATACACGAGGAATTTCCGTCATACAGCAAAGGGGGATTTATTATTATTATTATTTGTTTTTCTTAACTAAAACTTAAATCATATTTTTTTAAAGTCTCATTCCGCTTTTCTGTCTTTGGTGCTGGTAATTCAAGCACCCTTTACTGAATGAACATGTTCTGCATATGATGACAAAATCAGTAAATGTAAGTAATATTTCAACATATTTCTACTTAATAGGTTAACTTTTAACTGACAAATAATAATAACTTATTATTAATGGTATAGTCTTGTAGATGCTGTGCTGTGTATAACTTTTGGCACTTAATCATCTAAATTGATAAATTATATTAGTAAAAGTTAAAAACACATTTCGTACCAAATATTTTTTCTTTAATAATATGTTTTAAAAACAGACAAACTAAAAGTCTCATCATTCAAACATGTAACCGCGCTGTTGTTTTTTCGTTTTACCCAAATGTTTTCTTTTGGTTTTCTCGGTCATTAAGAGCAGCTTGTTTCACTTATATGCAATCGTACTAAAGCGCTTTTGCCGTCAGTTGAAACCATCTTTAAGTTTCACTTCGAAGTATGAAAACTTAAATAGCCTTATATCCAGAATCGGCATTCAATTTAGCAAAGTAGTAGGTACAAGCATTTTACAAGATTGTTTATATCGCCCTCCAATTCACCAAAAATGAAGCGGGAAAACCTATTAAAGGTGTATACATACTTTACAGATAACTAAGAGTCAAAATTTAGAGGAATATGACAGACTTCAGAGCTGAAAAATAAATAAGTCACTCGATATTTCGATATCCCATATGTTTTGTTACCGATGTTTTGGGGTATTGATAAAAATGGTTCCTGCATCTCATCTTAACGACGTAAGTTCTCATAGATCGACGAGTCTGAAGCTGAATCCAGATGCCGCATCATCACCTGGTAACACAGTTGGTACTGCACCTGAGATAAAACCAACAACACTTATTTAATACAAACAAACTTTTGAAAGGTAGTGACGTTTGTGAGACAGAGGCAGTCAACCAAACGATAGTGTACAGGTAGTAACCTATCCAAATTGTTATTGAGTCAAATTCGTCGAAGGATGGCTTGTTATCTTTTATCGTGATGTTGTTGTTTTTATACAAAACCAAAAAAAAAATTATACAGTTTGCAAACATCCAGATATTTAAGAATAATTGCCTTTTTTGACTGAAACTGTACATTTCCACTCACATGGTAAAGGAATGAAGTTAATGTAATTGTTTTAACCCTTCAATATTCTTAGTATAAAAAGTATACAAGTCGGCATCATGTTCTTCAACACTGTAAAACAAAACTATCTGAACGTGCATAGGTCCACATAGTGTTTCAAGTCCCTATATTTGTCTGGATCTCTTTTGTTCCCAGGTTCACGTTGACTTTCCCAGGTTCAAGTTGACTTCCAATAGTGGACCCTTCTTTGTTTAATTAATTGTCCCGGCAAACGGGTGGCCTACTGCTTTCCTTTGTGATGGAAATTGTGGACCTATTGTCCCTAAATTTGTAACAAAATTCTTTGGTTTGAATGTCATTAAGTACACTAAGCTCACTCATAAAGACTGGAAAGAATATACTCCTTGAAAGTAAAGGAGTTGCCATATTATCTTTAACTTTCGCTTACCAATGTCTCGACCATTCCAGCTCTAGCTGACCGGAGTTTCTTAACTGCCTGGAAGACATCAATGACACCATCCTGCACTAATCGATCTAAGAGGGTGACCATAGCACAGAATGTTCCACTACAACCCTCCCCATCACTGAACACAAAACAAAGATAAAAGTTTACCTCCGTTGTTTAGCACGGATTGTAATTATTTTCCATTACCAACTGCTAATTGTATAAACTCACACACAGTATTTTGCACACGTAGTTGCGGAAACTATCTATTGTTGTTCAATTATTCCTTTTTATTAAATATTTTCCTGTGTGGACCAAAGTGGAACAGAAAAAACGTTGGGTGACCTCTGGTTATAATGTGTAAAAGTCCACACAGTGTTTGCCAACCCACAGGGGTCAAGTAAATGTGAAATCTGATATGGGATGTTTAAGTTATTGGGATTTTGCCATTGCATAATAAAATATAATAATAATAAAAATAATAACCATAAAAAGGCTGCACTGATAACCGTACCTACATTGCGGGTGCAGGGCGACGGTCCGAAATGCAATTGTGTCATTGTGACTGCTTAATTAAAGAGCTTACTCAAGATTAACGCTTCCTTGAAAAAATGATGCATTTACAGTTTGTTATTTTATTTCAAAGCAAACATGCTTTGAGCCGAAGACATGTTTTAAGAATAATTTTGTCTCGATCTGGTATCGTCCTCTTGAGAAAAAAAAAAGATTCCAGACCCAAGTAAAGTAAACTTACATGCATTGCACAGTGATTGGTCCATCAGGATGCTCTACTGTCCACGTCTTGACAGTCGCCAACACCTTGAGGAGACTAGTGGGTGAGTTGGGGATATCCTTCCCTGTTGGCCACTGAAGGAACTGGATGTGACAAACAGTCTGTATCGGTTCATTCTAAGGATTGAAATGATTATTAAAAGGTTTAAAACTATATAACAAATCAAAAACAAAATTGTAAATTTTTATTTTTTTCCCCAACTCCCAGCTCTCTCAGGAAAAGAATTTACAAAATAAAAGTGAGAACACACATCCCCATTCCGCACATGATAAATTGAGACCTTCTGTATATTTTTTCCCCACTGTTGTTTTCTTGCGAAGTCAATTTTAGTTAAATACTCAAGATTTAACCGATGATGTCCCTACTAATTTTTCAAACCGAAAAAGTGTTTTGTTTTCTTTACAAGGGCCCCGCTATAAGAGACGCTTACGAGAATTGTTGAGCATTTTCGCTCATCTTGAGTGGGAGCACTTGGTAATTGCCAAAGACCTATATCCAAACTTGATGTGATTCAAAATATACATGAAACAGCAAACCTGTGAAAGTTTAAGCTAAATCGGTCTTCGGAGTCATGAGAAAACAGTGAAAATCCCCTTACGCGTTACAACTTCTGAATTTATCCTGCAGAATAAAGACTATTATTTTACTAATTTCCTAAAAACTATGGCATTTCAAGCAAAACTATTTCAATGGAAGTTTTCCACCATGAACATGTTTATAGCATGTAAGTTATGTGCAAATCTGTGATCATTCAAATTTTCATTCTTACCAATGTTGTACACAACCTTTAAATTCCTTAAGCTAGACAATCAGTCTATTATTTCAACCAAGTCTCACATCTACTATCGAGAGATTGGTGTTACCTTGTGTATACCTGTGTTCCATCCTTTTACTGACACAATACAAAGTCATGTTAATAGAGTACCCAGTATAATAGTTTGTGTGAAGTTTCGCACACATTCGTTTCTATTCAATTGGCACTTACATTTCTGACGGTCTTTAGGATGCTGAATTGTCGCACGATCATGTCTTCATCGCGTTGATCCACACTCAGCAACTTGACAGTAAGTGGCCCAAAGCTTATGCTGCCCTCATCCGGCCAGTACTGTGGCGTTATCTGTACTCGGAATCAAAAACAAAAGTTCAAAATACTATGACGAACTGTTAATCTTAAAGCTTGCGAGCTTTTTAATAAAATCGAAGTGGCTGTTGTCGACCGTCAAACAGAAAATAACTTATTAAATAAATACAAGAGATGACAAATAAAGTTAATTAATTTGTTTATTTTCATTTCCAAAGTTACAACCACTTCACAACATCATTGGTTTACTCAACCGTAAAATGCTATTTTTTAATAATGAGAGGTTGGGTAGCTCTTGCTTGTTGTTTATCTTGATAAAACAAACGTTTTTGTGGTTGTAAATGGATGTTGTTATCAGATTGATTTTATTGGAATGAACACCCGTTTGAAAAATATTTAATACAAAATCCAGCAATTGTTAAATGGCAAACCAGATCACTGTCCATGGAGTTGAGCATAACGATGCAAGGTGATTTGTAGTCAAACACCATTCGCCAGATGTCACCAACAGTACTCGGTAGGGGAGCTTGGGTTGCAAGGTAACAGTGCTTGCCTTTAAGACCCTGGGGGTAAACAACATTGTAGATTAACAGTGGCCACCAGGGAGACTGTTGGTAGAAAATCTGTATTCAACATCAACATCACAAAGATATGGTTTATCGTAAATAATGATTAATAGAATGGTAATTTTCGATAATAATTACTAAAGGAAATAAATGACATGCCTTTCAAAAGAATACAAATTAGTGCTACTTACATCTAGAAAAGCAGCGTTGATGTAATTTGTGCTTCCCTCTCCGCCGTCTGTCATGAGATAAGGCCTTGTACTGTCCCCTGAAATTTGACCAGAACTTATCCTATTTGTTTGGGTATTTTATTTTTTATGTTTTGTTGTTGACCCTTTACAATAGTATTGTAACTAGATATAAAATACATTATGTAACATACATAATGAATGTTGACCTACTTGGAATGCGATCTGCAAATCTGTTCTTGTCTGCATTGTCAGATTGTCTCCCTCCATAGCACTGGTCGTCACCCATTGATGCAGTGAATGTATCTAACATCTGACAAGGCAAACAGCCAACAGTTATAAAGGGTATACATCAGAAGGGGAACTGAATGGCAAACTGTTAAACAAACTGGATTTGAACAAAGAAACAGCAGGCCTTGAACCTGCGACATCCGTGTTAACGTGCGGGCGCTCTGATTGAGCAATCTCAATGGCCCTATGGCGGTTGCCCTACTTTGTCTTTTTTCGAGAGTGCCTCTCAGAAGCCGTATAAACTGTAACTGCCGCGAAGTCAGCTAGTAATCGACCCGAGTTTACCATACAACATGAAGTGGCAACAGATGAATCACCTTAAAAGGGCTGCACTGTATTTCAAACATTAGTAATAAACCACAAAGAAAATTGTCTGGGTATAGTTTTTAATAATATCAGCAACAATTATTTTGAAACAATCTGGAGTTTGCTGGTTCAAGTTCCGCTCCAGGCAATTTGTCCTTGTTAAGCACAGAGTTACCTAGTATAATCTGCTTGAAAACTATATCGGGCTTGACTAAACCGAAATATATATTTTTGTAATACCATTACTGTTATTTGAATTGCCACTTTGTCTTGATGTGTCTTTGTAATGCATTGGCTTTTGATTGCATTTCATTTTCTGTTTTGTTTTGCCCTGTATTGTTACCCTTTTCTTAATGTCCACAGGAAAAGCAGGAAATTCTCCCTGATTCCGTACGTGCTGTAATTGTTTATTTTGTGCTTATGTTTACAATATTTATAGTTCATGTATGTTTAATGTTTGCATTTTACAATGGGAATATTTGTTAATTGTCTGAATTTATTTGAATTGAACAAGCCCAAAGTTAGACTTTTTCATTTAAATAAGTAACTGAATTAGACAAACTTTAAACTGATCCTCGACGCCGTCCGTCCCTGTTTTCTTATCACGCTTTTTCAGCTTGGCATAATCCTGACGGAAACGATCCACTGAGATGGCGGTATTCTCTGACAGACTGGACTCCAACAGGGCCTCGTAGATGAACTTCAACTGGTCCTACAACAATAAGAAATAAACTAAAAATGTTAATGATGTTTTGTTATAAAAGATGCTTTTTGAATGACTGCAGTTAATTGTGCCCGAGATGGAAAAACGATCATTTAAACACGTACTAGAGTTTGTAAGGAACCGGAACATTCATTTTTAAGTTACAAAGTCTAACTTGCTCTTATTTCACAATAAAACCGCATAATTTTGAGAAACAGTATGTGGATGATTTTATAACTGCTGAGCTTAATTCTTTCGTAGGTAGTGCATTTGTTGGATGTGAATGCAAAACATGTACATGGTGAATATTGACAAATATTGAATATCATTGAGCTGTAGTGAAACTACTCTTCTAACCAAAGTCTGCACCATCAGGTAGCGCTTGTCCCTCATTTCGCGAACAAAGTTGAGTACATCGACCTGTCCTTCTGCCTGAGCCTGTTCCAACATGGCGTCCAAGGCAAGGTATGTTCCTGTTCGGCCAACTCCAGCACTGCACAAAATCAAAAACATTGATATTCAATGAAATAATTAGTCATATCGAAAAAAAAATGGATGTTACACAAAAAACAACAAATTAAAATTGCAGGCGCTACTTATTATTGTTAGATTTAAATACTTGGTTGTCACGGTATTGGTGCAGACATGTTATCTCACCATTAGGGGAATTTACGATACAGGACGCCACCAATAGTTTACCGAGGAAAAGCAATTTTCAAGGCTGCCCTCTGGTTGATTGAGATAGTGTTGAGAAATTGCATGAAGTTGAGAAAATGTATGATTCATGGTATAAACAGAGTAATATTTCCTCAATCAACGTTTTTCACAACGGTTATTACTGCGTCCTAACTTGACAGAAGCATTTTTTTTGCAAAAGGAAGCAAGGGCTTGCACTTAAAACGAACACCATAAAAACTTAATGTAGGCCTATACGCTGCTAATGAATCGGTTTCCTAAGTTCGCTCGTCCCCAGCGGGCCTATCCAGGACCGCTGGGATGGGCTAATCAGCTTGCACAGATTCTTGTTCAGGA